>BJKM01000985.1:229107-252885 GCA_015082035.1 Chaenogobius annularis | reverse complement strand
AAATCTAAACTAACTCTTGTGTACATAGAAATGCCTATTTTTATTTTTATTGTATAGTAATTTTAAATTGTTTCTTAATGCATGCCCTTTTTTGATTGAATATATGTTGTTTTATTATTGCTCAGTGTTTTTATGTTGCACCTTAAGGCCGAGACAAGTTCCTACGTTTTTGAATTTTGTTCATTGACAATGGCAATAAACTCTTTCTGATTCTGATTCTGATTCTGATTCTAAAGACCAAAGGCTAAAGACCAAGAGGCTAAAAGACCAAAGGCTAAAGACCAAAAGAGGCTAAAGGCTAAAGGCTAAAGGCTAAAGGCTAAAGGCTAAAGGCTAAAGGCTAAAGGCTAAAGGCTAAAGACCTAAAGGCTAAAGCTAAAGGCTAAAGGCTAAAGGCTAAAGGCTAAAGGCTAAAGACCAAAGGCTAAAGGCTAAAGGCTAAAAGGCTAAGACCAAAGGCCAAAGGCTAAAGGCTAAAGGCTAAAGGCTAAAGGCTAAAGGCTAAAGGCTAAAGGCTAAAGACCAAAGCTAAAGGCCAAAGACCAAAGGCTAAAGGCTAAAGGCTAAAGGCTAAAGGCTAAAGGCTAAAGGCTAAAGGCTAAAGGCTAAAGGCTAAAGGACCTAAAGGCTAAAGGCTAAAGGCTAAAGGCTAAAGGCTAAAGGCTAAAGGCTAAAAGCTAAAGGCCAAAGCAAAGGCTAAAGGCTAAAGGACCTAAAGGCTAAAGGCTAAAGGCTAAAGGCTAAAGGCTAAAGGCTAAAGGCTAAAGGCTAAAGGCTAAAGCTAAAGGCTAAAGCCAAAGCTAAAGGCTAAAGGCTAAAGGCTAAAGGCTAAAGGCTAAAGCCAAAGCTAAAGGCTAAAAGGCTAAAGGCTAAAAGGCTAAAGGCTAAAGGCTAAAGGCTAAAGGCTAAAGGCCTGTGGGCATTTTAGGAGGAAATTGTGCTCGTAACAAAAGCAGCATTATTGTTGTTGGTCAGTCGTCTAGGCAACTTGAACCTTGAAATGATTTAATGCAGTATATTTATTATTGTGGGTCTAACTCTACTGAATAGAGAATATTTTATTTAAATGTCTGTTGTAAGTTTATAAAATGTGCCAAGAGGATGAAAACAAATCCGAAAGAATTAAAAAACAAACTTAGAAACAGTTTTTTCAAAATCGCCAAACTAAAAATGCAGAAAAACAACCAAAAAACACAGATAAATCCAGTATATTTCAATATTTGTCTCCTTTTTCTCCCCGATCACTAATCCCGCCTCTCTCTCCTCCTCATCTCACTGCCTCCTGTCCCTCTCTCTTCTCTTCCTCTCATCTCTCCACCTCCTGTCCCTCTCTCTTCTCTTCCTCCTCATCTCTCCACCTCCTGTCCCTCTCTCTTCTCTCCCTCATCTCTCCCCTCTCTCTCTCCTCTCTCTCTCTATCTCTTCTTCCTCTCTTCTCTCCTCCCCTCTTTTTCTCTTCTCACTCCTCCCTCACTGTCTTGTTCTTTCTCCTCCCCTCGCTCTCTCTCTCTCTCTCTCGGTGCTGTCCTCCTCCTAGTTTCCTGCACTCTTTTCTCTCCTTCCCCGTCACACCTCTGCTCCACTCCCTCTCTTACCCTCCATGTCTTCCTCCCCTTTCTCTCCTCCTCCTCCTCCTCCTCCTCCTCCTCTCTCCTTCTACTGTTGCACATCGCAATCAAACAGTTTAAACATAAATCGCACATCTAATCACAATCGCGATACTCCTGTTCGTCTCTCTCTCTTGCCTTCTCCCTCTTCTTCTTCTCCCTCTTCTTCTCTCCCTTCTTTTCCATCTTCTCCTATCCCTTCCTCCTTCCTCCCTCTCGTCCTTCCTCCCTCTCCTCCTTCCTCCTCTCTCCTCCTCTCTCCTCCTTCCTCCCTTCGTCCTTCCTCCTCTCCTCCTTCCTCCTTCGTCCTCCTCCCTCTCCTCCTTCTTCCCTCTCCTCCTCCTCCTCTCCTTTCCCTCGTGAGCAGCTAAAGCCTTAAAAAAAACCAAAACCCACGGCGCCTGTTGAAAAAGTCCAGAACAATACGACGCCAGTGTCCAGTACAAACAATCACGCTGCTTCATTCTGTCAGAGAACCCGGCGCATAAGGAGCAGCGAGAACCAGAAGCCAGAAAAGAGTCTGTTCGGAGAAAAGTGGACTTCAAATCGAGTGATTCTCAGTCCAAAAACATGTGTATTGAAGAGGTGTCCAGTCGGTCATGAACGGCTGCAGCGGACGGAAGACGTATGACGATGAATGAGGAAGAACGTGCAGAAGAAGCAATTTAACATTTGTCCAATTTTAATACAATTTGTAGGTCTGTGGGGCCCCATGGCGGCTTTGGGGCCTACGCAGGCTTTGCTCTGGCCATATAGAGTTGGCCGCCCTGCTTTTACTTGCTATTTAAAAGAACAGAAAACCGTTTGCCGAATCGAACGTCCCGATGATCGTGAGAGGAGAGAGACTGAGGAGACGAAGGAGAGACAGAGGAGAGACGGAGGAGAGACGGAGAGAGACGGAGAGAAACGGAGAGACGGAGGAGAGAGACAGAGGTGAGACTTGCTCCAGTAAAGGCCGATCCGTTTACACACTTTCTACTGCTTAAAATCATGTCAAACTAGTTCAACGGTTTGCGTGGTCCAAACCGGTCCCTCACTTTCCCCAACGCGTTCCAAACGCCAGAGTTTTGTCGTCACGGTAAAGCCGACGACAGCTAGCGTGATGACAGCGCATTTCCTGGTTCTCGGACAATAAAAACGCTCTATGATCAGATGCAGTCTCATTTTGACCCCCAAGGGCTGTTTTTATCATTTACCTGGTCAAATTAAGATAAATAAAATAAATAAATAAATAAAATAATATAAAATAAATAAAATAAATAAAATAAAATAAAATAAAATAAAATAAAATAAAAATAAAATAAAATAAAATAAAATAAATAAAAAATAAAAAAAATAAAATAAAATAATAAAATAAATAAAATAAAATAAAATAAAATAAAATAAAATACGCTCGGCATCAGAAAAAGCCAGTAGACAATTAAACCCTATGAAGTAAATGCAGCACATGGAAACGTGGATGTAGTTTGTCCATGTGTTGCCATGGATCCAGTGTCGGGTTAAGATTAGGCATAAGTCTGTTATGGTTCAGGTTCGGAAAAGGCTTTAGGATTGTTTAATGTAAGTAATACTAGCATGTGTACCGTTACGTACAATATACATTTTTAAAAATCCACATGCACAAAATATATTTAATATAACAATATACTGGTAGAAGTGTTTTTATATGTTTTTTTTACTTTTTGTTTACTGTTGATTTTCTATGAGTGACCTGTGGATGGAGGCATTTTATTTTGCAGTACTTTGATAAATACAGATGTTCAGGCAGCCCATTTCCCAATCAAATTACGGCCCTGCTAAAATATTAGGCGAAATAGGTTAAATTATAACAGGAAGCCCATTTTAAGGATTTAATGTATTTAATGTATTTAATGTATTTTATTTATTTATTTATTTTATTTTTGTTGTGTTCTGTGTTTTTTTCTCTCTCCCTTGTTTACTGTCTGCACATTCAAATTGTGTTTTTCTTGAATTAAAAAAAACCCCACCAAAACATAAAGATGAAAAGAAACTCGGCATTACACACCTCGAAACGACTTCTAAAACAGTTTTCCTACGCTGACAAACGACACACGTCTCTGATCTGGCGCCTTAGTGCACCTTTAAAAATGACTCCCAGTGACACCCACGACCTTCTCCTAACGACAAACACAACACGACAGACGCGTCGCATAAATTACAACCGGCTTCAGTCCATAAGTCTTTGCAAACACTTCCTCCGCAGTCCCCGTTTCCCTCGCACACACTCCCGCCCGCGATAGAGCCGTCATTGTCGTCACTTACACTGGAAGTAGAGCTCCTCGTCGCCCTCTTGAGACGCCTTGCTGTAGCCGCATTGTCTGGGAAAAAAAAACACAAACAAATGAAGACGTTAGACGCTTCTGTGGTCCCGGGCGACGCGGCGAACACAAATAACTGGAGCGTTGGCGCGCGCGGATCACTCTGAATCACATGGAAGTGGAGCGAGAGATAAGGGCTCAAAGACGAGGGAGATAACGGGAGGGAGTGAAGAGGGAACGAAGAGGGAACGAAGAGGGGAATGAAGAGGGAAGAGAAGAACACGCTGACAAACACAAGAGCGGAGATCTCATTTGTGTGTTGTTCTGTGAGAAAACAGGGCGAGTCCATTACGGAATTAACAGAACAAAAACATGAAACTCATTGTTGGAATCGTGATACGCTGAAACTTTTACTGTCAAACATAAACGTGTCAAAGAGTAAACATAGGAGCAGGACGAGCATTTCCCCAGCGACGCGCTCTTCAAACCTTCGTCTCCAGTTGAGTAAAGGATGAACAATGACAAACTGGATTTAAAAACTGGGCAGAGACTTTCAGGTTTTCCGATCGGTGGCTCGGAGAAGCAAAATGCAACTTCTGGTATGGTTTTTAAAGAGGGAACCACAAAATAACCTGTCTTTAAAATGATGGACTATTTATCAGTCCAGGCCTGTTTTAGAACTGGTTTTATTGTGGCTCAGTTTGGTGCATTTTACCTTTTTTGGGGGGGGGGACATAAGATCAAACCCAAAAGACTTCTTGATTTAGACCTGGACCCGGACGTGGTCAGTTCTGTTTTTCGTCTTGGGTTTAGACCTACTTGGCTTCATTCTAGTTCTAGTTTGGTTTAGATTTGAACTGGTCGCAGTCCTGGTTTGCATCTTGTAATGTGGTTTTACTGGACAAAGTTACCGCCGACTCTGTCACAATCCATCACCCCAAAACACGTGTCCTTAAGGAGGCAAGGAGGCAAGGAGACAAGGAGGCAAGGAGGCAAGGAGACGAGGAAACAAGGAGATGGATCAGCAAGGAAGGAAGGAAGGAAGAAAGGAAGGAATGCAGGAAAAGAGACAAGCAGCCAGGGGTTTGACAGAATTGGGATTAGCCAAATGTGAAATTATCCTTGGGGATTTTAACGCACACGAAAACAGCCGAAAAGTAGGTGAATGTGGATCGTTGGCCTTTAAAATGACAAGACAATAGAGAATATGGAACACGGATTAAAGGGGGAATTACAGTGCGTTAAAAAGCGGCACAAAAACGGACAGAACAATGGAAGAAAAGAAAGATTTACGGATGAGGAAAATGGACATGATGTTGCGCAAAAAATGAAGAAAAATCAACCGGCGCGATTTAAAGGTGCGCGATATTTGAAAATGACCGCGATATGGCGGTTAAGTACTACAAAGTCTAGAATACTGCAGTGTTCGAATGTATTCTTTGACATTTTAGTTTGTGCTTGAATTTATTAGTAGAAATGAACATTTAAAGCGCCCCCTAAAGGTCAGATGACTTATTGAACTAAAATGGAGTTAAGATTTATATATTTTAAATTTTTCTAAAAATTAAAAAAATGTTTTATCACAGAATAGCATTTTTTTAGGTTTGTAATTTTACTTCCTGTTTGTCATTGATGACATCACACTAGGAAATTACCCAGCGACCACTGGGCCAAAACTCATCTAATGTCTCAATTTTATTTTATAAGTTAGCTAGATAGCTAGTTAATTGATATACTTTATTTTGTTGAATTCATGTTTAGAGAGTCCAAAAAGTTGTTTATTTTATATAAATTATGCATAAACTGCCTCGAAGGCTTGTTCCTAGTGTGATGTCACTTCCTGTCATTTTCTGAAAATGTTTCAACGTTTTCTCCACAAATACCTGCTCGATTGGTGTGAAAATATGATTTATATGTACGACAGGGATAAACGCACTGAATAAAGTCAAAATTAGAACATCGTAAAAACCTGTCATTGGCACTTTAACAGAGACACAAAAAAAACCAAGACAAAATCGAGCTTAATTAAGACACGAGCATTTGGCTCCATCAGAAAATGTTACAATAAAACTTAAAAAATTCACTTGTTTTTGGCTGTAGAACATATTTCTACTACTGTTAGAGAAGGGCACAATCATGAAGTAATAATAACAAACGACTGTCGAAACAAGCAGAAAACTTCACAAAGAGCAAAGAATTACGATTTCAAATTGTAAATTATTGGTAGTTTCTCCAATTTAATGCGCAAAGATCAACATTTATTAAATCTTGGTTTGCGGTTTTAATGGAACGGAAAAGAAAATGGTTTAAAATGAGATTGAAATAAAGTCTATTTGGCAATTCAAGGCTTTTGGTGCATTTTTATTTATTTTTTTCAGCCGATCCGACACGCCGGCAAATTATGTTATTTATAACTCCTAATTATGGTAATTGGATAAATCTGTAGCAATTACGGTTAATTAGAAAGCACTTTTTTTCACCAGTAAATTGTCAACATTAAGAACGGGTTGTAACCATTTAAACACGTGCCACAAAACAAACTAACTAGTTATTAATATGTGCACGAGTCTGTTAAGAATCTCTCATTAAAGTGTCGTTTAAAGCTAATTGCTAGGACTTATTGAAGGCTCTAAAATATGATCGTGAATAAGAAATTGCGTGGCGTTGGAACAGTAGAACGCTGCGGCGATGGCCTTTGTTTATAGATGTTTTATCGGTGCCAAAACGCTGCTTAGGATTGTCTCAACTATGACTTAAATAACAAACGCGTATTCAATCATCACATTTAGTGTTTAAAGAGCATACATATATTCATGTAAAAAAAATATTGAACAACTTTTTCTGTCAGTTTAACTATTAATTTCATAGCTTTTTATTCATAAAAACTCACTGCTTTATAAGACTCTGCTGCTTATTATTTATGCTCTCTGAAGTGAACGTGCATGAAAGAGAACATGATTTGTGCCTTTAAATGCCGCTTGCTTGTAGTTTTACAACGCTTTTGTTCCAATGTCTTACTGCTTTTTTTCTTTTCTTTTTTTAGATCTCATTATGTCCAATCTGGTATAAAAAAAAAAAGAAAAAAAAAAAGAATAAAATAAAAAAAAAAGAAAAAAAAAAAGAATAAAAAAAAAAATAAGAAAAAAAAGAATAATGATTAAAAAAAAAGATATAAAATTATTTAAGTCAATTTAATCGGTGAGTTCGGCAAGCTTTGGCCATTGGAAAAAATACATAAAAAAACATCACACCAGCTGCTGCCATTGTCCAAACCAGGAAGTCTCTTATATAATGGTCAAAATGTGTCAAAAGTGGAGACAACAAGGCTACAATTTTTAAAAGAACTAAACCAAGCCACTGAGACAAATAAGTCTTTTTAACTGTTGCATTTTCACTTTAAATTGCTACTCCGCCCACGACACAAACCCATTTCTCCTCAAACTGACTGAATCCTGACTCGAACGCCACTTCATCAGCTCTAATATCTGACATGACATTTGGTTCCTCGTGTTCTTATGACGGACGACCTCAAACTACGGGTTAAATACGTTGTACTTACGCCGGGCGCGGCGCCGCCACGAGGCCTGAATCAAATAAAACTGTCATAAAGCGACAGAAATGAAATGTCATATGCAAAGTGGCCCTTTCTGAACCGCGCCTATTTCTATATCCAACTTCAGCGCTCAGTGTCGGAGGTTTCACTCTGTCTAAGCGGCATTAATAGAATATCTGACATAAAGAACCTGTGATTATGTGGACGAGGGTTATTAGAACTATCAAGTAGGTATAATATAAATGTATATAAATTCAATAAGACTTGGTCGAGCTTACAATAAGTTCAGAAAAGAAAGAAGTAGGTGAATTGTCAAATGTCTGAAGTGAAAAAAAAACAATACATTTTTGGCATAATAATGACATTGGTGAATTTCTTTTTTTTATTCAAAGACATTCTATTAAAAGCGGTGGAAATCAGCGGTGATTTCACAGTCAACACGCGATATTTTGATGAAATTCTCGCTCCGTTTGCTCAGCTGAGCGCCGAGCGGCTCCGGCACATTTGGCACGCTGGCGTTCGGAGCGCGTTTGTGATCTTTTCCAAGTGATTAAGAGTCAAATGTTGGGTTTGAAAATCTCCATCTCATGTTGAAATAAATTGCTTTGAATTGATTTCTTTGCCTCGGGTTCAAACTGAGGCGCATTCTGAGATCGCGGCTTCCTGATTAACCTGGTTTAACGCGGAAAAAAAATACTCAACTTGCAATGTCGACGCAAGAAATGTAACATATTTGTGAATAATTGTATTTAAAGGACACATATTCTGCATTCATTGTATTGGTCTTGTCTTTTAAACATGCTCTTACCTTTATCTTGTGTTTAAAAGCACTTTATCAGTCAAGTTTTCCTCCCTCTACTGGCGGTAGAGGGGATTACCATGGAGAAATAAACAAAAGCTAGCTTGCCCTGACATGCTAATGTTGGCACGCCGTTGTAACGAAGGTGATTTGAGTATTTGAGTCAGAAATGTTCAGAACGAATCTGGAGATGATTTATGGATTTAAAAACAGCCCTCAGATCTCTACATTTGATGTGAAAAATCTGGAAATTTGAAATTTGTGTTTTGTGAGGCTCAGAGAAAAGAGCAGAGAAGACGAGGGTTAATCAAACTAGCGCTGAAGTAAGATAATTACAACTCCAGTGTATGTTTTTGATGAGGGAACAATGTTAGAACATGATTAAATGCTCCAAAAAGTCAATGTTTACATAGTATGTTTATTTTTGATTTGGAAAATATATATATAATAATATATATATAATATATATATATATATATATATAATAAAAATATAGTAATAAAAAAATAATAATAATAAATAAATAAATAAATAAATAAATGCAAAAAAATAATTAAAAAAAAAATTAAAAAAAATAATAAATGGTGCCAGTGTCCAATCTTTATAAATGGTCAAAATGTGTATTAAAGGTATAATTAAAAGTATCATTATTGCAGTGCTGAGCAGCCGCGTCACCATCTTAATGTCGAGCCCAAATCGCCTCGTCGGTCTAAAACGCTTTGTGAAGTTCCTCCATCTTCTCGTTGGTGAGTCGAAGTGTCCATCAAAGTCTTTCACGCCCGGCTGCTCCGGCGTCGAGGTACAAGATTGAGCTGTTGCTGTATTCTGGACATCTTTATCATTTTCTTCTTCAAATCCCCTCTTCCCGCCGCCTGATCGCCCCAGAATCGACGGCGTCGGCAGGTTTCCGGGCGCGGCGGCAGATAATATCACATTCCTCCAGGTCTCCGCGACGCGCCGGGGATCAAGGGGGCGGCGGAGGGTGAAGTGGCCTCAGAACGGAACACTCTGATCGGACACTTCCACGAGAGCGTCTGGGCAATGCCCCGGAAACGCGGCTCCGTCCTCGACTGTCAGGGTTCAGCGGGCGCCAATGGACTCCGGCGGGAAAGTGTGTGTGTCGGGCAGAAGGAGCGCGATAGGAAGGAACACTGTACAGAATCTGTGAAGCGGTTAATGTTCCAGCTGTTGGCGAAGGCTTCGGTGACGGCGGATGAATATCAAAATACTGAGAGTTCGTTACAGACAACACACCGCAAAGTACATCAATACAAACGACTTTCTTCTGCTTTCTGTTCAGGGGTGAAGTGCTGATTAGGGCGAAAAATGTCTGCTTTTCATCAGTAATGCTCTCTATCTCGATCATCTAAGCCTTCAGTCCCCACAGTTCACATTTAATAGTGTTTTTAAAAAAAGTCTCAAATCATTTAGTCGGTCTCCTAATAACAAAATATCACTCAACTTGTAAACTAGTTGTTGGTTCCGGCCCTGGCGCTGGTGAGGCTGCCTTCAACCACTCGGCCACCGGGGGCAGCAGGAGCAGGCATTTTCAAGGTTCTCAAAAGTCTGGACCTTCGATGCATCAATACGAATGACTATTGCAACAGCACATCCTCAGTGGGGTCAAACTGTCTCCGGTGGTGCCACGGTGGCTCACGGTGAGAAGGTTACGGGTTTGACTCTTTTCTGTTGGTGCATTCCTCCCCATGTCTGGGTGTGGCTCCTCCAGGCTCCGGTTTCCCCCGACAACCCAAAACATGCACCATCGTTAAACCTGCTCACTGCTCCTGACAGGCCGCCCCAGAGGCCTTGAAGGAAGGGTCCAATCCCCCAAGAGGGATTAATAAAGTATACTTTAAATCAAAAATACATCTGACACGCAAATACTTTCTGTAAATAAAACAAAAGTCACTGGAATCACGCATCACTACGAGCATTACTTTGCTAAAATACCAAGGTCTGGGTCTGGGGTAACAGGCCAGACTAAACCCGGGTAAATTTAACTATGTTTGTTCCATTTTGTCCACATAAAACTCTGGAGCTGCTTGGTCTGCTGTACATAAAAATAAAACCCTCTTATTTCCAGTCAAATCAATCATTCTGGGAAGCATCAGGGTCAGTTTGTTCATCCGAACCCACAAATAAAATATTACCCTGAAGTAAAACGAAAATGGAAAAGGACTTTTATATGGATTCTGCCTTTTTTGCTTCATTACAAGTCCCTAAAGCTCAAGCCAACCCGAGCTCAAACTAGTGTCAACACCAGCTTTATCATTCATATATTTAACAAAGAAAACCTTATAATCAGAGTAAAACCGAAATCAGAGCCCAAAACTACAGTCTCAGCTTCACAAAGGCTCCAGAGGTTCAGGAACAGCTTCAGTTTTAATTGGGGCTCCTTTTAATCTGGTGTTTTTGGAAAAATAGGCCCCAAGCAAAAGGAGTTAAACCGGCCTAATGAAGCCCAAATGTATTAATGGATTCACTATTTTACCAGGCAGGATAAGATGAGCACACACAAACCACACAAACACACACTCAGCATCACTCAAAACACGCAACATTTGAGCTCGAGAACGTGTCAGCTGATCCTGAAATACATCAAGAATCTGCCACAAACTAATCGCACGGGTTCAAAAACATACAACCGACCAAACCAACACACACAGTGAGTGTGAGACACACACTTTTGTCTTCGCTATTATTCTCTGTGGAAATTATAAATACACATCTGTGCGTTTATATAACACTTTTCTACCTCGGAGCACATCAAGGAACCACTCACCCATTCACTCACTCCCCCATTCACTCCCCCATTCACTCCCCCATTCACTCCCCCATTCACTCCCCCATTCACTCCCCATTCACTACCCCCATTCACTCCCCCATTCCTCATGTCGAAGGAGCATGAGAGAGAAGAGGAGTGTAGGGCTGCTCAGCATGTGAATTTACTGTATAGACGACAAAGAAGCAATCGTAGAATACAGATGAGAGGGAATGGAGGGAGGGAGGGGAGGAGGGGAGAGGGAGGGGAGGGAGGGAGAGGGGAGGGAGGGGAGGGGGGAGGGAGAGGGAGGGAGGGGAGGGGGAGGGAAGAGGGGAGGAGGGGAGAGAGGGAGGAGGGAGGAGGGGAGGGAGGGAGAGGGAGGGAGAGGGGGGGGAGGAGAGGGAGAGGGGAGGGAGGAGAGAGAGGGGGAGGGGAAGGAGGGAGGGGAGAGGGGGAGAGGAGGGAGAGGAGGGGAGGGGGAGAGAGGGGCGAGGGAGGGAGAGGAGGGAGGGGGGAGAGGGGGGGAGAGGGGAGAGGAGGAGGAGGGGGGGAGGAGGGAGGGAGAGGGGGAGGGGAGGAGGAGAGGAGGAGAGGGAGGGAGGGAGGGAGAGAGAGAGGGGGAGGGGAGGGAGGGAGAGGGGAGAGGAGGGAGAGGGAGGGAGAGAGGGGAGGAAGAGGGGGAGGGAGGGAGGGAGGGAGAGGGGTGGGAGACATGCAGAGAAGGGCAAGAGAGAGAGTTAAAGGAGGCGCAGAGTGAGAGAGAGAGAGTGAGAGAGTGAGGTGGAGCAGGGAGAGAGAGAGAGAGAGAGAAACAGGAAAAAAGGACAAAGGTCAAATGTGAGCAGATAAAAAAGGGCGTGGGCTCCAGGTGGATTTACATGTGCTACAACTGTAAACTCAACGTTCAAAACCATTGTCGTCACTGAGACAGGCCGAGGAGCAGGAGGAGGAGTCAGGCCGAGAGAGGAGAGGAGGGGAGGAGGAGGAAGTCAGCGAGGGAGGAGGAGGAGGAGTCAGGCCGAGGAGCAGGAGGAAGAGTCAGGCCGAGGAGCAGGGAGGAAGAGTCAGGCGAGGAGCAGGAGGAGAGTCAGGCCCGAGGCAGAGGAGGAGTCATTCGAGGAGCAGGAGGAAGAGTCAGGCCCGAGGAGCAGGAGGAGGAGTCATTCCGAGAGGAGGAGGAGGGAGTCAGCCAAGGAGCAGGAGGAGGAGTCAGGCCGAGGAGCAGGAGTCATTCCGAGGAGGAGGAGGAGGAGTCAGGCCAAGGAGCAGGAGAGGAGTCAGGCCGAGGTCAGCAAGGAGGAGGAGGAGTCAGGCCGAGGAGCAGGAGGAGGAGTCATTCCGAGGAGGAGGAGGAGGAGGAGTCAGGCCAAGGAGCAGGAGGAGGAGTCAGGCCGAGGAGCAGGAAGGAGGTCATTCCCAGGAGTAGGAGGAGAGTCAGGCCAAGGAGCAGGAGGAGGAGTCAGGCCAAGGAGCAGGAAGAGAGTGCATTCCCGAGGAGCAGGAGGAGGAGTCAGGTCAAGGAGCAGGAGGAGGAGTCATTCCGAGGAGCAGGAGGAGGAGTCATTCCGAGGAGTAGGAGTCAGGCCAAGGAGCAGGAGTCATTCCGAAGAGCAGGAGGAGGAGTCAGGCCCGAGGAGTCAGGCGAGAGCAGGAGAGGAGTCCGAGGAAGCGTCAGAGGAGCAGGAGGAGGAGTCATTCCGAGGAGCAGGAGGAGTCAGGCTCGAGGAGTAGGAGGAGAGTCATTTCCGAGGAGCAAGGAGGAGGAGGTCAGGCCGAGGAGTAGGAGAGGAGTCATGCCGAGCAGGAGGAGACGCTGTTTCCGTCCTTCACAGAGCAGTTTGTTATTGACGCGACCCAAAGGAACTGACTTTCTCGACGTCTCAAGCCCCGCCTCCTAGCGTTACCATGCGCTTGTCTTATGGTAATAACTAATACTATAGTTATAAAGAGCTTCAATGAGGTGATTATAAGCTCAACCCTTCTAATATTGAGTCTAGTTATACTTTATTTTCAGAACCGTCTGTATGAGCGGGCTGCGTCATACGCCTGCTTTATATTACACGTCTGTACATGTTTCTATAGCTGTTTATTAAAACAGTTATATAAATCTACATTGTAGATCTTCTGGCTTTGCCCAATCTAAAAAGTAGCTCGCACGCTGACAAAGTGTGGGCCCTGATTCAGATGAATAAGGAGCAGAGGTGGACTTTTTAAAGGCAGACAACAAGTCTTTGAGACAGAATTCTTGCTGATTGACAGGTGTTGAAATACGTATTTGCAGCAATATCACACAAATACATGATTTAAAAATCAAAAATGTGATTTGCGTATTTTTCTTTCAAGATTCTGTTCTCACAGTGGAAAATGACCCGACGATGAACGTTTCAGAGCTTCATCATGTTCCATATATTCTCCCCCTCTTTCCTTACTCTTCGCTCCTTCTCCAAGCCTTTTCTAATTCAATGTTCTAATAAACGATGTTATGTATATTATATAATGATATGGTTATACACAATATATTGAAAATACTCATCTTTGTTCCAATCTTCACACCTCTGGAAATCAGCTCTTGTGCAGTTTGTATGAAGCGTGCAACACAGACCTCCACATAAAGAGAGAGGGGAGGAGAGGGGGAGGAGGGGGTGAGAGGGGGAGGAGGGGAGGAGTGGGAGAGAGGGAGGAGAGGGGGGAGAGGGGAGGAGGGGGGAGGACAGGGGAGGAGAGGGCAGTGAGATGTCTCGGAGAATTGACTCGTCTCTTTAGCGTTGCCGTTTGCCGTGTGGGCGTGGACATTGGACAGGAGTCAAAAACAACGCGGTCGGAAACCAAACAGGCCGAACTCCTTCAGCGGCGTAATAAAACGGACGCCTCGTAGACAGGGAGGAGACGTGTGGGACGGGGAGGAGACGTGTGAGACAGGGAGGAGACGTGTGAGACAGGGAGAGACGACGGGGAGGAGACGTGTGAGACAGGAGGAGAACGGGGGACGGGGAGAGATGGACGATGGTGGGACGGGGAAGGAGACGTGTGAGACAGGAGGAGACGTGTGGAACAGATGGGGGAGAACGTGTGAGACGGGGAGGAGACGGTGAGGACATATTCAAACGCGTCAGGCCAAAGTCATTTGTCCTTTTCCAAAATAAGGCTGAATGTTATTTTGTCCGTTTGTTTCGTGTCGTCTTCAGAGACGTCTTTTTCAAACGCCGGCTCTTGAATAAATGAAACACACGCTCGTTTAAACCGCACTGCTGAACATCAAAGGCCAAACCGCACGTCTTTAACGACCGGCACATGTGCAATACCTGCGCCAAAAACGAACGCCAAATACAACGAGTCCTGGTCCAAACCTGAAAACTCGCTCTTCTGCTCTGGAACGCCAACGTATTTACAAGTAATCGACACCGGAACTTAGTCGCGAACACTCGATGGGGTTGAAGCGCCCCCTACAGGTCGGACGACTCATGGAACTAAAATGCAGTTGAGTTTTTAGAAATTGAAAATGTTGCTGGAAATTATTTTTAAAAATGATCACAGAATGGCAATTTTTTTTTTTCAAGTTTATAATTTCACTTCCTGTTTGTAATCGATGACATCACACGAGGAAATTACCCAGCAACCACTGGGCCAAAACTCATCTAATGTCACAAAATTTTGTACAAGTAAAAATATATGAGAGCGACTTTATTTTGTTGAATTCATGTTTAAAGAGTCCAAAAAGTGTAAAATTCTGCATAAACTTCGACTGGAATGAGTGTTCCTGCTGTGATGTCACTTCCTGTCATTTTCTGCACATTTTTCTACATTTTCTCCACAAATACCCGCTCGATTGGTGTAAAAGTATAATTTACATGTACGACAAGTTTAAACACACCAAATAAAGTCAAAATTAGAACATCGTAAAAACCTGTCATGGGCACTTTAACATCAGCCCAAACTGGACCAAAAGTCAATAAAAGAGCACTTTATGTCACTCCGCGTCACGGTGGGAGGACTGGACTCTAGATTGAACTAAAAGACTTAATTTTGCATCAAAAACTGTCACGCTTCTTATGTTTTGGTTCTTATGATTACATTGTGACCTCTAATCACCGTGACAACACTACGCCGCACAGGAAGTGTGTTCTTCGCACTCGGACGCACAGTAAAGGTAAAAGTAAAAGTGAAAGTACCTCCTCCAGATGAGCAGGCCCACTCCCATGGACAGCAGCATGATGAGCGCGGCCACAGAGATGATCACGATGATGACCACCGGGTTCTGCTCACTGGACGCCAGCGCCACTGGAACGACACACACACACACACACACACACACACACACACACACACACGGTTTTACACGGACGGCTTGACTCGCACTTACAATAGGGCTCATATTAGAGATGCTACGATTACTCTGAATAACTCAAATATTCATCATAATATTGGTATGTTCGTTATCTGGACTATAAAACACAAAATTAATAATATCAACAAAATGATACACTTTATTTGTCATTTTTTTTCTAGAAACCTTCAGTCGCCATATTTCAATTTTATATTGGTTAAAAATGTCTAAAAATGTCTTGCACCACTACTTATTAATAACTGCACTTATTTCGTGTCTTAGTAAAGAACAAACAAAGACTCGTATTTCAAGTGCGTCGGTTGAAACGTGGCGCTGCTGTTGCTTCACTTCTCCTCTGCACATGCTCAGTCACAGGTTTAGCACATGTGCAGCGCTCTAACACAGGCTGCGGTCCGCTCCGGTTCTACTAAAGCTCATGTTAGCGAGCGGCGCGTGAACGGGCCTCTGAACACAGGCCACAGACGGAAAAGAGGCGAAGAGAGAGAAGAACCAAGCTTCCTGCAGCACTGCTCAGCGTGCCTGTAGAGGGCACTCGAAAGACTTAACAGCCGAGCTTCAGGCAGCAGAAGGTGAGGGGGAAATCGGCCATTGGAAATAGTATTTGGAAACATATTTTAGAACAATTTAAATGTAGTTGTGACAAACACGGTCAATTAAACATAACTTGTTAATTTTAAGAAAAATCACTGATATGAACACTTTCAGACACATGCTTCATCTTGTGTTGACCCTGTATGCCTAATAATGCTAATTATTGACTAGCCTTTAAAAACTAACAACGCCAAATAATCTCTCAAATGCAGCTATGTATTATAAGTTGTATAACATTTCTTGTCGTCGCCAGTCTGCGTGTGCTCTGCTCTGTGTGTGGACCAGCAAGGGGGCGCCTGTTCGGCACTTAGTGATGGCCGTTGACGCTAAAGCGACATTGTGTGTGTGGGCTGCGATTTTGTGAACACGGTCACACGTTCTCGATAGAAGGGGCGCAATGAGACAGATCGCTCCTCCTTTTGTGCGGCTTTGTCATGCTGTATCGGGGTTTTAAGAGCGGGGCAGATAGCAGACACGACAGAGAGCCAAACAGGAACAGACAGGAAAACCAGGACCAGAACCAGGACCAAGAACCATACCAAGAACCAAGGACACAGAACCAGGAACAAGAACCAGGACCAGAACCAGAGACCAGAACCAGGACCAGGACCAGGACCAGAACCAGGACCAGAACCAGGTCAAATTTGGTTCAGTTTAAATGGTTCTTGCCGTAGTCCCAATTTATGTTTAGTTTAGTCCTGATTTTAGTTCTAGTAAAGTCAAAGTTTGGTCGTTATTTAGTCCAGATTTAGTCCAGATTTTGACCTTTTTTTTGTCCTGGTTAAAGTGCCCCCTACAGGTCGGACCACTCATTGAACTAAAATGGAGTTAACGTTATAAAATTATAAAGAAATCATCCCAGAACAGCTCATTTTTAGGTGTTTAATTGTACTTCCTGTTTGTAAATGATGACATCACAGTTGGAAATCAGCTTGTAACCAATGGCCAAAACTCTTCTATTGCCCTTTTTTTATTTTTTTATTTGACAAATAAAAATAGTTTAGTTTAGTTTAGTTTAGTTTAGTCTTGAGCTGGTTTATCTCAGTCCTGATTTAAGTTCTTGTAAAGTCCAGTTTTGTCATTATTTAGAGCCAATTTAATCCAAATTTAATCCTTTTTTAATGCTGCTTAAGTTTGGTTTTGACAGCGCTTTCTGGCATTTAACCCCAAAGAAATCCCATTTATATTTTTATTGTGGACACAAAATCAACAACAATGACACAATTTCAGTTTCCATTTGCATAATGAGTCCCAAATTGTCTCCTACTTCAACCCTCGTAAAGCAAATCAATCGCACAAACCTCTACAACCTTCACATTATCGGCCTTTTCGTGAACATTTAAAAAGCGATTCGCGCTCGTTTTGCGCTTGAAAATATCTAAAGTCGTTAAGCGATGACCTAAAAAGGAAATACATTTAGAGTAGAGGGTAAAACACAATGTCATAATTGTTAAAAATGATGAACAGTTGAGTTTTTCACTGTTAAAGACCAATTAAAGTCACATTGGTGTTTATTACGTGACGCACATTTATAGCTCGGGAAGTTCATCATTTGTTTAAAACCTCGCTGCATCTGTCGCATAAATAACCGCAGTTACGTTCTCTCCAGAAGACGGTGGAAGGAGGAGAACTTGGCCCATCTGTCACTGAGCAAGAGGAAGAAAGCGAGAGAAAACTTCATTTGGTCTGTGTTTGTTACAGACGTATAAAATGTCTCCGTTGACGTGTACGGACGCGCTTTTATGAGACGAAAACGAGATTATTTCGCTGTGTTTAAACGTTCGGCTCAAACTGAAAAAAGGGTTAAATGTTGGTAAATTACACCTGGAGAAGTTCTGAAAGTAGTGCTACAACGACAGCGGAAATATAAAACCGTGACGACAAAAAGTATTGCTCGTAAATGATGTGAAAACCTCATCTGGTTTGTCTTAGTTTAAAGCTCCCCCTACAGGTCGGACGACTCACTGAACTAAAATGCGGTTAAGATAAATATATTTTGAATTTTGCAAAAAAATTATAAAAAACATTGTCACAGAATAAAACATTTTTTAGGATTATAATTTCACTTCCTGTTTGGAATTGATGACATCACAGCAGGAAATTACCCAGAAAACACTGGGCCAAAACTCATCTAATGTCACGATTATTTTATTTGACAAATAAAAATATATGAGAGCGACTTTATTTTGTTGAATTAATATTTAAAGTGTCAAAAAAGTAGCTTTGTTTGTGTAAATTCTGCATAAACTTTAACTGGAATGACTGTTCCAGTGTGATGTCACTTCCTGTCATTTTCTACAGATTTTTTTCCACGTTTTCTCCACAAATACCTGCTCGATTGGTGTAAAACTATCATTCATATGTACAACAGGTACAAATACACCAAATAAAGTCAACATTAGAAAAGCGTAAAAACCTGTCATGGGCCCTTTAAAGTGCACATGTTTTTATAATTATGACTTTGTTTGGTTTGAGAGAACTTTTGGTCAATAATGATCATAGTTTTACGTAAGTCGAGTTGTAATTTGTTAAGAAAAAATTTTTTTTTTAAAATGACATTGAGTTGAGACGATTTCTTACACAGGATCCCACTGTGATGTCATCAACAAGCGACGATACATCGAACATGCAGCAATTCATCTATATCTTTTATCTAAGAAAAGCAGTCCCATAAGATGTTGTTTAAAGCATATTTGCCATTTAGTTTTGAAGTATTGTTCTTTTTCTGTGTTTCCGCGCCATTTCACAGCGTTTCAATCATTAAAAAAAAAAAAAAGCTTGAATATCATCTGAAAAATGCAATAATTTACTGTTTATATACATTATCAACCGCATAAATGTTGAGATGTTCTGAAGGATTCTAGATAGATAAAATGTCCAAATAAAGTGTATCATTGAGGAAAAATAAGACATAGTTTATTGTATTTTTTTTTAACTTTGATTCAAAAATGTCATTGTGATCTTTTTGTTGTAGACTCTGTGTTGTCCAGAAAACGATTATGATTATCAGAAAACGGAGAATATTATTGTTTATACTTTCGTCAGTTCCCGATTCATTTCAACCGCACATATTGCCTCACTCACGTTCCCCGAGCGTCTGCAGTTCCAGAGGAGCGCTGAAGGCCCCGAAGTCGACCGGGGGCGCGGACGACGTGGACGCGGAGGAGGACGCGGACGCGGACGCGACGCGGAGGAGAGCGGGGCCAGGCCGGACGGGGGCGCCGCGCTGGAGAAGGGCCGGATCAGGAACACGTAGGTGGTCCCAGGCTTGAGGTTGTTGACGCTGATTCGGGTGGCTGCGGTTTTCACTGTGGAGTAGCTCTGGTCCTTCTGCTCCTGAAGACGAACAAACGAACACACGAGGACATTACGAGAGAGAACTCACTAACGAGCAACAATCAGGCAGTTTATTATGTTTTAAATGATCCTTTTTCTTCATTTTACATGTGCAAAATCTTAAGCTAAATACTGTAAACTCCATTAACCTGATGTTTGAGGGCGCAGTACCGGCTCATACCACAATCCCTTTTGGCCATCATAACCAGCCAGGAATACACACTTGTCAAATACTTTTCAAAGCTGTGCGTCTGGTCACTTTCATCACCGCGGTCCGTCCGTAACAAAAAACAACTGTGACTGTTTACGAGGGGAAAAAGAAAAGCAAAAAAAAAAATAAAAATCACTGGACTGAAAAAAACAAACAAATTGGATTTGGATTTCGGCGGAATCAATTATTTCAGTCGTTTCCCGTTTTATGCGGCTGAAATCTGAGGATGGGAGACTTCTACTCTGACAATGTTCAAATCGGAGGTAAAAAAAAAAAAACGGTTTTGTTTAGCATTTTTGACTGAAATGATTTTATTTGTGCTTTTCTACGTTCACGTCTTTAACTTTATCGTTATTGTTTTGTGATTTTAATGCATTTTTTCCCCTGTTGCGTGTACGAACCGTGCTCAGCAAATCCACTTTTAAAACTGTTAATCTGAGGTGAGAGATTCTAAAAGAGGACGACAAACGCGCCAAAATAAACCAATCTGATTGCACAGTTCTGTTTGAGTTTGGGACCAGACTCACTCTTCGTAAAGAATCAAAGCTGTTTGCGTCTTTGCTTTGGTAAAGTCGTTTTCCAAACACCTTCGACCACTGCCTGGCCCCATTTCCAACAATCCATCGTCTCATATTATCAGTTCATGATCAGGTAATTGCAGAAGAATCAAACCGACACCACTGACATGCAGGTGTACAGGAAGTGCGACGCGACGGCGATGGTTCTAATCGCGCTGACGTGTGATGCACGGTAAATCCGGTCCGTGTTTGCGTTTGTGTGGGTGGAGAGCGGGACAATGTGCTGTGACTTTAATTAAAAAAAAAAAAAAGGAAAGAAGGTGTGAGTGAATCAGAGTCCGTGGGTCTGCGCGGCGCGGACGCCCGTATGTCACCGCGCGGCTCGCAAAACATGTTTATCTGCATATCTAATGAATTCATGTTATTTACACAGGGAAAACGTGCGGGTGAGCAGCTGCCACGCAAATGCGGCGATTACGACCTGACATATATTTTATTTTATTTCATTTTGATGTTATAGAGGCCTCGTTAATGTAATGGGGCAGGGAGAGCAATTAAAAAGATTTAAACGGCACATATTCTGCTTTATTTGTATTGTTATTGTCAGCGGCGGAAAGTAACAAGCACAAAAGGTGCATTTTTAGGTATTTTAGGGTTTTAAAATGAATACTTTTACTTGTACTTCACTACTTTTGAGAGCAGGATCTGTACTATGAACTCTTACTGCACTTTGAACTGTACTTCAAATCATTTTTCAGTCCGGTGCTGATTCTTATGGACTTAAAAAAACAGCACACGACACGTCCGGATCGCGACCTTTGACGTCACAAATCTGGCACTTGAAACGGGGTGTTTTCATGAGGCTCAGCGCAAGACGAGCTCGCAAACAGGGTTCCTAAAACGAGCGTGAATGAAGATAAACACAACTCCAGGTGTGTTTCTGATGAGGAACACTGCTAGAACGTGGATAAAAATAACCTGCTCCTAAACACCAGCAAAACCAAGGAGCTCATCGTGGACTTCAGGAAGGAGAAAGGAGGCATGCACCCATCCACATCAACGGGATGGACGTGGAGCGTGTCTCCAGCTTCAAGTTTCTGGGGACCCACATCTCGGAAGACCTGTCCTGGACCACCAACACCTCCAGCCTTGTCAAGAAGGCTCACCAGCGCCTCTTCTTCCTCAGGACACTGAAGGAAAACCATCTGTCTTCCGCCATCCTGGTGAACTTCTACCGCTGCGTGATCGAGAGCATCCTGACAAACTGTATCACAGTCTGGTATGGGAGCTGCTCTGTTGGGGGGGCGCAAGGGACTGCAGCGGGTGGGGAAAACTGCCCAACGCATCACAGGAACTCCACTTCCAGCCATTGAGGAAGTCCAGAGAAAACGCTGTCTCCGTCGAGCTCGCAGCATTCTCAAGGACCCCTCCCACCCTGCCACAGACTGTTCCCCCTCCTGCCCTCAGGAGGGCGCTTCAGGAGCCCTGGCACAAGGACTAGCAGACTGAGGAACAGTTTCCTTCCCCCGAGCTGTGTCCTTATTGAACTCTGCCCCATGCCGATGAACCCCCCCTCCCCACTCCCCAACCACCACCACCCCAAACTCGTCATCTCCCCCCAACTAATCCCCAACACCACCCACAAACTCGTCATCTCCCCCCACTGTCCAAAGACGGTACTACACCAGCACTACTGGACCTTCTGCACTCAAACACTTTGGATTCTGGTTGCACTGAAAACCGTACTGTTCATTGCACTAGTCTAGTAACGTTAGGCAGCTACTGTTTCATGCACTATTTAATGTTCACTTTTGTAAATTATGTCTATAGTCCCTGTTTATAGTCTACATACAGTTAATGCACAATATATATAATATGCACTTTACCTCAGTCAATCTGTATATTTGTACTTATATACTACAGCCCCTTATTTTCGCTATCACCTATTTATTATGATCTGTATACTGTACTTACTATTACTGCACTCTGGTTGGATGCTAAACTGCATTTCGTTGCTTTGTACTTGTACATGTGTAATGACAATAAAGTTGAATCTAATCTAATCTAAAAGACCCAATGCGTGTCCATTAATTGTGTTTATTGATGTTTTAATGCTCCAAAACGTAAACCGTCGTCTCCATAGATAAGTGTATAAACTGTCTTAATTTGACCCGTTAATTGATTTTTTATGAGCATCAAAAAGTATCTGGGCTCATTATAAAAATGTGCGTACGACTGAAAGGATTTTCTGTACTTTTCTCTTTTTAGGTCAATTCTACAATATTATTATTTATGTTTTTATTCATCGTTTGCGTCGTCATTTTAACGCGTATTTCCTCACACATGTATTTAAACGTCTGTATGTTGACAGTAAATACTTCAGGGTAAAGTTCTTGGTTTGTCAGAAATCCAAACTATTCATGGGAAAATATAAACAAACGTCACAAAATCCAGATTGTACACTCCGAAACTAGAAATGGCCCTTCACAGAAAACCCAATTAGTCTCCAAATGGCAGCAGCCGTCCACCGTCTCCGAACACGTATTATTGCGCCGCCGCCTTCATCTGCGGCGCCGCGTCTAAATGAAAGCGATTGCGCGGCTTTATTAAATACGGCGGAGGTGTGGAAATCGAGCGCGCGTGACCGATGCCAGCGCGGCGGCGGAGGAATGCGACGCGGAGCATGACAAACGCACAGTATTACAGTCCCGACCGGAGGCTTTCGCTCGCGTCGTCGGGAGCAACGAAGAGGGCAGAAACAACTTGATCTCAGACGCGATTCTGGAGGAGTTACATGAGGGAGAAGCTTGTGGCCTCGTAACTTTTGATTAAATCTTCTTCAAAGCACATCCAAAAAGGGAAACAAATGAAGGATTTATTGTTTCTTGTTTCCTGGTTCGGTCCTGCGAGGCCTGGTTTTGGTTTGGGTCGGACCTGCTTTAAACATGGAGCAGATCTTTTCCTCCGCTCTCTGTGACACTCACGACTTTCACGAAGGTAATGAGCATTATATTTTTAGCTCGTCTTTAAAGCAAAACGCTGCTGATGCGCTCCAAACACGGCCCCTTTTTGTCCTTACACAGACTTTGTACGACGGAGGGAACCATCAAGGACTTCGAGGCCTTCACAGAAGTCTGAGTACAGAACACTACAGGGTCCAATCAGAGGTGGTGTTGTTTTGGAGGTCACGCGTTCAGAACTGGACGCTCATCGGCTTGGCCTCAGCTCGAGTTCCCGCCCACGACTTCTCGAGGACAATCTGCACTACTCCGGTGTAATGACTGGAGGGGCCTTTAGAGGGCGCACGAGCGTGATTGCATTTGAAGATTGGTGACAGCGCGAGGAGCGATGAAGATGTTTCGCTTCTGTCGGAGTTTAAGAGCAAGAAATAAAGACAAGATGGATTTGTTTGACGCTTTCATTGGGACACGTAACGGGATTGATTTATCAAAGTGTCACACTCGACTTATGCAGTATTTTAAGAGTACAAATACCTTCTCGTAGTACTTGACTTCGTACTCGGTCCTGCTCCTCTTCGGGTCGTTGGGTTCCCTCCAAACCAGCGTCACACTCTTCTCCTCGATCTTCTCCGCTCGCAGCTCGCTGACCAGAGACGGCACTGACCAGAGGAAACACCGAGGAGGAAGATGAACAACGGGCACAAACGGAACGTCAACCCTCACAAATATTTTAAATACACTAAACTGTAAGAACCATGAGGAGTTAATGAGATAAAAAACAACAACAACAAACTTTTACTCTGGATTTTTTA
>BJKM01000985.1:181607-224107 GCA_015082035.1 Chaenogobius annularis | reverse complement strand
TGGCTTCAAACGAATAAAACCTTTAAAGTTTGGAAATAAAACGTTCTAAATTCCAGAATGGAGGCGAAAGCGAAACTGGGATTGACTGAAAAATCAAGACCGTTTTGACACATGAAAACCACACAAACACATTTAGCATCAGATTTGACATGAATTATGTTGTTTAATAGGAGATTATGATGATTTTTTTGTTTAGGTTTTACTGGACAAATACTTGCAGAAACGTTATAGATTTGCATTTCGTCTCCAGTCGCATAATGGACCACGAATTACTCTTTTTGAGAAACTCAACTGCAATTCTGAGGCTAGAAACTCTAATATTTCTCATATTTTTTTGTATAAAAGCAAAATAACTGACATTTATACACTGGAAATTCCTTATTTTCTGTTTTCAAAGTGACATTTATAGTATTTAACTCAGATATCACGTACATATTATGGTCTAAATGCATTTCGGAACCGTCTGATTACATCACATTTAACGAGTTTATACTTCGGAGACGCCAAATGGTCGGCGCTAATAGACGTGATAATACCTCCTCTAGCGTTCCCAAATCCATTGAAGTCAGTAATAACGGTAATCATCTGCTCGCTCTCTGATGTCCGTAATGACACCGCCCCCCAAAAAACACGACCCTCGCTCCCACTTTGCACGCGGCACGTTCCATGCGTGAGTGACAGGCGGCCCCGGCTCGTCGTCAAAGCGCGAGTCGTGAGGCGCTCGGCCGACCCTGGGCGCGGCCACGGCGGCGGCGGGCGGCGGGCGGCGGCCTCGGAGCATCTCGCCGTTTGCTCCGTTTGAGGGACGTTCAAGGGCGGTGTCGACGGGGAAAATGAATGTGCGAGTTTGCCGACAACGATAATCAGACGGCGTCGCGTCAATCCAACGGAAATGTGTTGAAAACGTGTCTTTGAACGCGTGTGAAATGTGAAGAGTCGGCGCAGGGAACCAGAAAAGTACAGAAATGTCAGCTTTGAACTTTGTTTGAAAGTTCACCATCGAAACTTTTCCATTTGTCTCCGTTTTTCTTTCTGCAAACGCTGCGCTCGATATTCAAACGTTGTCGTGCAAATGTTCCACTGCGACCGCTTTGGTGAGGCAGTAAAGTAAAAAAAAGGTTCTAGACGGACGAAAGGCTGTCGTTTTACGCATTTGTTACCTTCGGCGACGAGCTTCAACCGTCGATATCTAATTTCTCTGCTCCATTTTCTAAAGTTCTAAAGTTTTTTGCGGTGGCGTTTGATGAAAAAAACCTAATAAATGTTGTCAAACTGGTGCATTAATGTCCAGCATAACGTTAGATTTAAGAAATGTATGTTATGTGGTCGTTTTCTGCGCTAATCACTAATGCTAATCGCTAATGCTAATCGCTAATGCTAATCGCTAATGCTAATCGCTAATGAGTTCAGGTTTCTCTGTTATTTGTCTGCGACTGGAGCCGGGGTCACGGGCGTTAACATATTTTTAAAAAAGCAGTGTTGGGAAGTAACTAAACACGTGTACTCTTTGATTTGGTGGTATTCGGAGTACAGTTACTTCTCTCACATCTAAAATACATTGTGGTACATGAAATTTAGCCTTCGAGCGGCACTGAATTTGTGAGGGAAAAAAACAAAACAGAAAACGCAGCTCCCATAGCCATTTATCCTTCTTTAATTTGCAATAAAAAATACTACAAACCAAAATAATAACTATAAAATAATGCAAGTATTCAGAATTCTGTGATAAAAACATTTTCAAACACTGTATAACAACAAATACACAACATTTATTACGTGAACGACGTCACAGTCAGTCCATGTTGAGCGATGAACACGTTGTTTACGATATCTCCTCCTCACACACACACACACACACACACACACGAGTGGGGGGGGGCAATCTACCAAAAAACCCCCTTCCACACGAGGTCATGTTTCACACCGAGGCTCTGGCGTTCCCTCGCGTTCGCTCGAGTGCTTTTCAGGCGCCAAAAAAACACAGCCGCGGTTTTTGTCATAGTTTTGCGATGTTTGGAAACTAACTTTGAGGAAACGGACGCCGAGGGAACAAAACCTCACGAAACTCAACTGTACGTGTTATGTCCGCCGTAAATAAAGATATTCAGTGTGTAAAACTCATCGGACAAAGCTATTGAAACATGTATGAGCAGTTTAGTTTCCTTTTCCAACAGCTTTTCACTCGAGTCTCTGCCTAATCACCTCTTTACGTCTGACCTTTAGCGTCTTGTTTTCCGTCCGTGTTGTGAACGAACAGGGCTCAATTACGCCGCCATTTCGGCTCAAAGCGCCGCTCCTCTGTCCGTCTTCGTCTGAGGCAGGCTTGATGTTTGCGGTTTCATGCCTCATTCATCCGACCGTGACGTTTTTTGGGCTTCTTTTTTTGTGGGGGGGGGGGCGTGCAAACCCGGGAAGTGTGTGCGCGCTGCCGTTCCCAGGGAAAACGAGCGGCTGGTAAAACGCACGGACATGACACGGCAGCTTGTGTTTTGGATCCAAGTCACGAAATAATAACGACGAGCACAGTTAATCCTCTGCGCCATCATCTTCGGATAACTCAATGTCCCTTTTAAGCTACTGTAAAAATGCTCTTTTATTCCCGTCTTCAAGCGCGTTATTGGAATGCCATAACTCATTCATCCTCCTTTACGTTTACGTTTACACATTTTATAAAACATAATCTGCTGCTGGAAAACTATAACCAGCATTTATCAAACTAAATTACGAATTGTATTTATTATGGATCCATAAATTACATCCACATATGTACAGTATTTACATTTAAGACCAACATTCCCCCAAAACCATTAAACTCATAAGACAGTTCAGCACCACGGACAGAGACAATTCAGAATCCTGTAGAAAAACTGGCTTATTTTCTTTTTAAAGCAGGAAATGGAAGTCATACAATAATGCAGACACTTGATTGGTTACTGTTAAATATAAATATAAAGTCTTTGAAATGATAAACTATATCTATATTTAAATTAATTTATAGCATTAACCTTCAGCAATAACGAGCTCGTGCCTTGAATTTATAATTACTTTGTAAACTTAACTACAATAAAGTGCATATGACAGCTTTTCATGATGGGATAGTATCCATGGCAACAATTTATGATAATCGTAATAAACTTTATGGTTATTATGAATTTAGGTCTTTGGTCATGATTTGTTAAGGAATAATTAAGGTGTCGTTATTATAAAGTACCAAATGTGTATAAACCAGGTCTAAACCAGGTCTAAACCGGGGCTAAACCAGCTCTAAACCAGGTCTAAGCCAGGGATAAACCAGGGATAAACCAGCTCTAAACCAGGACTAAACCAGGATTAAACCAGGACTGAACCAGGGCTAAACCAGCTCTAAACCAGGTCTAAGCCAGGTCTAAAGCATCACTCAACCAGCTCTACACCAGCTCTAAACTAGGGATAAACCAGGACTAAACCAGGGCTAAACCAGCTCTAAACAGCAGTTCTTAAAGCAATCACTAAACCAGCTCTAAACCAGCTCTAAACCAGGTATAAACCAGCTCTAAACCAGGTCAAGCCAGGTCTAAAGCATCACTCAACCAGCTCTAAACCAGGACTAAACCAGGGATAAACCAGCACTAAACCAACTCTAAACCAGGACTACACAGGACTGAACCAGGACTGAACCAGGGCTAAACACAGCTCTAAACCAGGACTAAACCAGCTCTAAACCAGGACTAAACCAGGACTAAACCAGGACTAAACCAGGACTGAACCAGGACTAAACCAGGACTGAACCAGGACTGAACCAGGGCTAAACCAGGACTAAACCAGGACTGAACCAGGACTGAACCAGGGCTAAACCAGCTCTAAACCAGGACTAAACCAGCTCTAAACCAGGACTAAACCCAGGACTAAACCAGGACTGAACCAGGACTGAACCAGGGCTAAACCAGCTCTAAACCAGGACTAAACCGGGACTAAACCAGGGCTAAACCAGGGCTAAACAGCACTAAACCAGCACTAACCAGCTCTAAACCAGCTCTAAACCAGCTCTAAACCAGGTCTCAAACCAGGACTAAACCAAGAGCACACCAGGACTAGAACAGGACTAGAACAAACCCCCTCCAAATGCAGCGCACATCTGTCCAACAGTTTAAACTTCCATTCGGAGGTGTTTTCGCCGATGTCAATCAGACGAGCTTTGGCCCTCGTTTACCGTGCGGTTTGGAAACATAATTATCTTTACATATTTCCCCGTCCAACCATCAAGTAAAAGGATCAACTTCACCCAAACTGTCAAACTGGGGGAATCAAACTGTAATTATGTTTGCAATGTTTTAGTGAAAGGGGCATTCTGACCTGTCATAAGCCCTGTTTTATCTCCAATCGTAACATTTCCACCAGAACGCTTCATCTCGTCTCCAGGTCGACGGAGGCTCTTTCATCCCTGTGATTGCAGCGTATCCGAGGAGGGGCTCGTTTCTCATCAGAAATGGCCCCCGCACACATCTCTCCTCGCGCCGCCACACGCGAGTGATTTTCCCGAGGACGTTTATCCGAGCGCTGATGGCCTTCGCGAACAGACCCCCCCCCCACACACCCCCCACACCCCACCCACGGATCCGCCGCCGAACGATCTCGCGGCACAAGCCCGCGCGTCCGAAGTAACGGCTGGACGGAAGTATCCCGGGAAATCAACGTGTAAATGATCCAAAACCTAATATGCGAGCGCCAGTGTCGTAAATGTGAAGATAAAGGAAAGCGCTGTGGACCAAGGGAACGCCGCCTTTCGTTTTATCAAAAGTATTGCGTACACACGTACTTGTAATACATCATTGAACATATGTCCATCCTCACAAACTCTTGAGCGCGGTCGTAAACATGCCAGACCAATAGTTGGCAGTGTTTACCTAAAAGTTAGGCCCGATCAATCACCATAAGAGCAAGCCTTTTCTTCCGCAAAGCTCTGGGCTCCGTGGGAGAATGGGCACATGTTTTGTGTTTACCGCCGGGCACGTGGTTGTGTTTACCGCCGGGCACATGGTTGGTTACCGCCGGGCACGTGGTTGTGTTCACCGCCGGGCACATGGTTGTGTTTACCGCCGGGCACGTGGTTGTGTTTCACCGCCGGGCACGTGGTTGTGTTTACCGCCGGGCACGTGGTTGTGTTCACCGCCGGGCACGTGGTTGTGTTTACTGGTCGGTCACATGTTGCTGTTTACTGGTCGGTCACATATTGCTGTTTACTGCTCGGTCACATGTTGCTGTTTACTGGTCGGTCACATGTTGCTGTTTACTGCCCGGTCACATGTTGCTGTTTACTGCTCGGTCACATGTTGCTGTTTACTGCTCGGTCACATGTTGCTGTTTACTGGTCGGTCACATGTTGCTGTTTACTGCTCGGTCGCATGTTGCTGTTTACTGCTCGGTCGCATGTTGCTGTTTACTGGTCGGTCACATGTTGCTGTTTACTGGTCGGTCACATGTTGCTGTTTACTGGTCGGTCACATGTTGCTGTTTACTGCTCGGTCACATGTTGCTGTTTACTGCTCGGTCACATGTTGCTGTTTACTGGTCGGTCACATGTTGCTATTTACTGCTCGGTCACATGTTGCTGTTTACTGCTCGGTCACATGTTGCTGTTTACTGGTCGGTCACATGTTGCTGTTTACTGCTCGGTCGCATGTTGCTGTTTACTGGTTGGTCACATGTTGCTGTTTACTGGTCGGTCACATGTTGCTGTTTACTGGTCGGTCGCATGTGGCTGTTTACTGGTCGGTCGCATGTTGCTGTTTACTGGTCGGTCACATGTTGCTGTTTACTGGTCGGTCACATGTTGCTGTTTACTGCTCGGTCGCATGGTTCACAGAGCGAGAGGGCGACTCACTCACAGCTCGTCTTTGCTCGTTTCGTGCTTCGCTTTTAAAGATTTTCCCCCACGATTTCTAATCCTTCATCGCAGACGGACCGACACTGAGCGAGAGAGAGAATCTACAGCTGGAGGATTGGTCCATTTTTGTCCAATGTTCCTCTTCGCCAATAGGTCACGTGTGTCAGATGGCACAAACGGCACAAAACTCTATGGGAGATTTACTGCTTTTGAAAGAAATATCCAAAATCAAAATCCACATTCTGACGCGATTGTGAAAAATGTCTCCGTTATTTATTTATTGACTTGAACTTTGTGCCAGTTTCTGTCGTTGCACGTGGCTCGGCCCAGAACCACGGACCGGGTCGACGCCTCTGCGATCCGACCGTTACACAGCCAGTTTAACCATTACATCCTGGGGGTCTGGGACGTGGCACCTCGACCCCCACGGTTCCCAAAATAAGTGACACATTTGGTGGAGGATAAATAAGTGTATAAATGTTGAAATCCGGATCTCGTGTTCAGAGGAATGGGCCCCATGAAGCCGTTCTGCTGCAGCTCAAATCAGGCGGTGATTACTGCCCCAAATAACTGTGAAAACCCCTGTTATAATGCTCCTCTTTGCTGTGGCAGAGTAGTTAGCGCTCGTCACCTGTTTGCATTTTCCTCCTTTTACTGTATTTCTTGTATTGTAAAGCCTCATTCTTATTATTCTTATCGTTAATGTGCAGCGTTTGCATGTTTTCCCCATCAAACCTACAGCAGGTAAAATCCTAAGGCTGATGTGACCGAGACGAGCCGGAGACGTGGAGACGGGCCCCCCCGGAGCGGCGGTGCAAACACACCGGCTTTATTACTTCAAATAAAATTCTAATTACGTCAGATGAACTTCCGTGCCGCCGTTGCCCCAAGTTATAGAAAAATAATGAGTTGACGCTCTCCATATCGCAGACGTATCTCATCCATGAGGTAAACGCTACACAGTCGTCATCGCTAAGGCAAATCGTCTCAATAATTCAGGACGGCCGCGGGCACAGGCGGTAATAATGCCACACTGTAATATTCATCCAGTCGTTAAAGGAGACGTATCGTGCAGCGTTCAAGAGCTTTTAACCGTAGTCGAAATCTGAACTCGCGATGTTTCCACTTCCGTCCAAAAGTTCTAACTGCAGCCATTTTGGACCAAGCGCTCGCCGGTCTTTGCGCGTCGGTGAGGTCTGATTTCAGCGCGTTCGTTTATTTTATTACGCTTCGTTAGACCGATATTGCGATTTAAAGTGTGCGGACTTTAAAACCGCACGTGTCACAGATCAGAAGCAGACTAAAGTGAAATGCGGTCTTTAAACGCTACACTCTGCACTAAACTGTTCTGAAGGGTCTGCCGCCTGCTCGTCTCCATGGGAATCTGGAATGTTCCACAATTAAACGCAGTTGTCTTGCATTGACACAATCACAAGTGTTTTTATTGCTTCAAATGCACTCTTTAAATGAGCAAACGTGTCTGTCCATAGATCTGACCAGTAACTTGGCCATCGTAGTGACATAAACTGCTTGTCTCCTGTCAATTTTAAAGCCGTTCTGTGGAATACTGATGGCAACGCAATAACATCTCCATGGAGACGAGCAGAGGGCTGGAAAAGGAACATATATTGCACCTTTAAAGCCTCACATTTGCCCTTAAACTTTTGAGATCTCTCAGCAGCTTCCATAAAGACAGGCACAAATCCCGCCCTCTCGCTCTGGCTCTGGCTGGTTTTCATTGGACGCTGACCGCCTGAACCCGTCCACATCCTGGTGCTCTGCAGGTCTGTGAGCAGATTAAACTTTGGCACAAGATGGCGTCTGTGCTGTAGGCTTGTTTCAGTTTCCTTATCAGAGGAGACAGCCCCTCGCTTCAGCACGGCGCTTTCTTTGTGTGGTGGAAATCTCTCTATTCCCCAAGGACGCCGCGCTCTCCCAGCGGGCCCCGAACGCACCGCGGCCAGGCTGACATCCATCATTGTTCCAGCTCCACCGGCTCCACCGGCTCCACCGTGATTACAAGCATGAAACCGACTGTATCTGGGGCTGTTTAGGGGAGCGTGTCACCGAGGCCAAACGTGCGAGAGGACGATGTCAGGGCAGGAGCTGTCACAGAGGTTAAAGAGGCTGAAACCCACATGGAGACCACGCGTTACAGGTAGAGCAGGAAAGCGCCATAGATTTTGATTTACATGTTTCTATTTGAGTAAAATTACTATCATCTTCTAAATCACAAATGTATCCACTTCAACAGGAAGCCTGAAGGCCAAAACATGTGTCTGAGGGCCGCATTTGGCCCCCGGGCCATAGTTTAGACACCTGAGTTAAAAAATTTTGAATTTCTTCTTTAATAAAACCTGGAAGATGAATGTAAGATGGGGTTCCAATGCCCTGGGCTCATCGGCCATGATGCATTACTTCCTCAACACTTGCCCTGCAGCGCCCCCTGTGTGACGACAATGGGACAGTCACACTAGCGATGGCGGCTAAACACGGAGCTAGAGCGAGGCCAGGATAAACCTTACAGAGCCAACTTTTAGGCACGTGAAAGCTGCAGCTCGCTGTCAGGCGAACACTGGCTGCAGTACCACAAGTGGCCACCAATCAAAGGAGCCCCGCCTCAAATGAAAGGCTTAAACAACTATCCACATGATTATTGTGGTGCTTCTGAGCAGCTTGACGGGCACACACCACACACAAAACGCACACACATCGCGATCGATGAAATGATCTGCAGATTTCAAAAACACGCTTTAATGAAACTGGAGCCGTCAATAAGCTCTGTGTTTATTGGACTTTCTTCCCCCGAGTTTCTTCCGTGGCTGTTTCTAAACTTTTCTGCCGCAGCGTTTTCTTTCGTCCCGGAGGAGATGAATTTGCACACAATAACGCCATTACCATCACAAACTCCTCTTTAAGCATTCTTACATTTTCCAGACTTTCCCCCGTTCTCTCCATCCAAAATCTAATGTTGTTTTGTGAATATTAATGTGTCGCGCTGCAGTTTGCTGTTTAAAGCACATATATATCACCGTTCTGCTCCATCAGCACCGGAGCGTTATCTGGCAACCCGCGTCGACCACTCTGCCACCGTTTAATCTGCGCCCTCAGCACCTGGCAACCGCTGGCTCCGGTCCCTCACGCGCTCATGTATTTGTGTCGCACTGAGGTTCAGTACAGGCCACAACAGCTAAACCTGAAGTGTGAGGCATCTATAAGCAATACAGGACTTGTACTTGTACTTGTACTTGTACTTGTATTGAATATTTTAAGGCAGCGTGAGAAATCGATGTACGTACATTTAATTACTACATATATTTAGAGATTATTTTATCAGGTTTAAGCTCCAGAAAGAGACACATTATTCAAGAATTGTAGAAGAAAGTTCTCATCTGATTTCCTCTTGAATTTTGCCTCCAAAAAAACAACTTCTGGACTCAACTTGAAAATAGATTAAAAAAAAGATTTTAAAAAAAGACAAAATGAGACAATTATTTTGGACTTAATATGTTCTTCTTTTTTATGCCACTGCCTTATTTTCCATTATCATTATTGTTGTTATTATTGTTGTTATTATTATTATTATTATTATTATTATTATTAATAACTAAATTATGTAATTATTTATTTTAAGTTATTTTAAAGATGTATTATTATTATTACTATTATTATTATTATTACAATTATAATTATTAATAATGTAATTATTTATTTATTTTTAAGCATGTCGGTGTAATCCAGTTGTAGTCCAGATGACTACAACTGAATATTTTTCTACAATATTTAATTTTAAGTTATTTGTATTATTTTTATTATTATCATTGTTATTATTATTATTACTATTAATGTAATTATGTATTTATTTTTAAGTAATTTATTATTATTATTATTATTATTATTATTATTATGTTTTTTTTTATTGTTGTTCTGTTGTTTTTGTTGTTCTTTGACCTAAAAAAAAGATAACAAAAATACTTGTAACTAGCAGAGAAAACCTACGCAGACACATGGAGAACGCGCAAACTCCACGCAGACAGGCCCCGGCGCCGCCCGGGGGTCGAACCCAGGACCATCCCGGCGTGCGGCCGGAGCTCGACCCGATGTCACGGCGTGAATCGTTTGCGTTTGGCACAATCGCACAGTCAACAAAAGGAGACCAAACCTGGACTAGAAGAAGACTAAACCAGGACAGGAACAGGACCAAAAAAGTACGTGCACAGTTTATATTATTTACTCGTGGAAGGTCCGATCGCCTGGCCTGAAATCTTCGTGAGGATTGTATAAAAACAGCTTTTACTCGTACTTTTATTTACTTTATGGACCGCACCTTCCACAGCGCCACATCTCCCGTGTGAAGTACAGTAGATTCCTCTTCCTCCTCTTCCTCGTCACGCCCGCCTCTGCGAGAAAAGCTCGTTTCACACTCGCAGTGTTGACACGCGGGCGACGGCACGCGCATAAGAACGAGATGAAATAATAACCCAGAGATGTGAGATCAAAACCTGCAGCGGTGTCATGGCAACCGCTGGAAAAGGAGTCAGATTAAAGGCGCCGCACGCGGATTTTGTACTTCCCTCCAAACGTGTCATTGTGAGCGATTTGCCCGGATGCGTTCTTTATCATTCGCGGCGGTGCGTTAACAAGAGTTTCGGGGCAGAGTTTTTGCCCTCGCGGTAACGCTAACAACGCCTAGCATGCTAACAGCGCACTTCCTGGTTCCTGGACGATAAAACGCTCTATGAAAAAAATCAGGTACAGCCACAGAAAATCGCCACTTTCTTCCACATTTTAAGACCACCTGCTTGTAATGCTCCGCAGCGTAGCTATTGTGGCTAGTGTCATGGAGACGAGCGCGTAGAGCCGCTGGCTCAAGTTACAGGTCACGTCTGTGGAAAGGCGAGCGTGCTAACAGGAAGAATGCATGCTTTTCTGAGCAATAAAAACATCCGTAACACATAAATAAAGATGTATGTTTTATTGTATTTCGTGTTGCCTTTGTGCAGCACTTTGGGGGCCGCACTTTGGGGCCGCTGCGGTGTTTTTAAATGTGCTTTATCAATAAAACTTGGGGCCGCCGCGGTGTTTTTAAATGGGCTTTATCAATAAAACTTGACTCGATGTGTAAATATGATGTTGGCCTGGTTGCACTGGCGGCTTGTTGTTTTTAGAATTGACTTTAAAACTTTGCTGCTTGTTTTTTTTACCTCCGTTCATGGCCTGGCGCCGCCTTCTTTAGCTGGAATGCTGTCCTTTCACGCCCAGAACACGCCCTCTGACCGATGTCTGCTGGACGGCCCTGTGTCCGAGCGTTCTCCAGAGCAGCTCCCAAACTTCTCTCTCTATCGGCATTAGAAAAGCCATGTTTTGTCATAGTGTGCCATTATTTATTATTATATATTTATTATGTATGTGTTATTTATGTAGTATGTATTATTTATTCATTTATTCGTTTATTATTTATATATTATTATTTATTATTATTATTATTATTATTATTATTATTATTATTATTATTATTATTATTATTATTATTATTATGTATTATTATTATGTATTTAATATGTATTTTTTTTTTTTTTATTCTTTTATTATTATTACTTTATTTTTATTTATTACTTGTTATTATTATTATTTTAGTTTTACTCTCTTTGTTTTATGTTTTATATTTCAAAACTCGGTTGAGAATCTCTTTTTAAATGTCATTTAAAGTTCTTTGACTTATTATACACATATATTTCTACAGTGTATCTCACTACTACTGCGCCATAATGTATATTGTGCAGCACTTTGGGGCCGCGATGACCGTTTTGTAAATGAGCTTTATAAATAAACCTGACCCACTGCCGTTGCTACTCGTTTCGGCCTTATTTAACCTGCCGATCCCCGAACGGACCGGCGCTCGTCACACACTTTCCTCCACGGAGCTCAAAGGACTTTCACAGTGTAATTCTTCTGATTCTAATCTTTTACGTAACGATGATGGCGCGTGACAAAGTGGGCGTGTCCTTGTGGGTCGTGTGACAAAGTGGGCGTGTGACAAAGTGGGCGTGGCGTTGTGTTTCGACACGTCTGCTAAAAAAGTTTCCAATCGATCTCTCCCTCTCTCACAGCGGGGGCTCTCTTCATTCTCTTAAACCCTCTTCCTCTTCTCTCCCTCTCTCCCTTTTCCTCTCCTCTCTACCTCTTCCTCTCTCCTCCCTCTTCCTCTCCTCCCCCTCCCTCCCTCTCACAGCCTCTCTCCGGTCTCTCTTCACTCTCTTAAACCCTCTTCTCTCCCTCCTCTCTCTCTTCCTCTCTTCCTCTTCCCTCCCTCTCCTCTCGCCCTCCCTCTCTCCTCTCCCTCCTCCCCTCTCTCCCCTCCCTCCCCCTCCTCCCCCTCCCACCCTCTCTTCACTCTCTTAAACCCTCTTTCTCTCCCTCCCTCTCTCCTCTTCCTCTTCCTCCCTCTCTCTCTCGCCCTGCCTCTCTCCCTCTACCTCCCTCCCTCTCTCCCTCTTCCTCCCTCCCCCCTCCCTCTCTCCCCCTCCCTCCCCCTCCCACCCTCTCTTCACTCTCTTAAAACCCTCTTCCTCTCCCTCCGTCTCCTTCTCCCTCCCTCTCTCCCTCTTCCTCCCTCCCTCTCTCCCTCTCTCCTCCCTCCCCCTCCCTCTCTCCCCCTCTCTCCCCCTCCCACCCTCTCTTCACTCTCTTAAACCCTCTTCCTCTCCCTCCGTCTCCTTCTCCCTCCCTCTCTCCCCCTCCTCCCCCTCTCTCACAGCGGGGGTCTCTTCACCCTCTTAAACGCTCTCCTAATAGAACATAATTGTATGTTCTTCCACAGGAAACCCTCAGACTGAAGAGACACGTGGAGCAGATGGTGACGAGAGGCCGAAGTCCAGAAGCTCCAGGACTTTTGTGACCTTCTTCAAATGCGCCACAGCAAAGAGAACATGCAAAAGTCAAGGTGTTTTAGCACTAAATACCATAAAAGGACCAGGACTAGATCAGGACTAAACCAGGACTAGACCAGGACTAGACAGGACAGGACTAGACCAGGACTAAACCAGGACTAGACAGGACTAAACCAGACTAGACCAGGACTAGGACCAGACTACAGACTAAACCAGGACTCAACCAGACCAGGACTAAACCAGACTAGACCAGGACTAAACCAGGACTAGACAGGACTAAACCAGGACTAGATCAAGACTAAACCAGGACTAGACCAGGACAAAACCAGGACTAAACCAGGACTAGATCAAGACTAAACCAGGACTAGACCAGGACAAGACCAGGACTAGATCAAGACTAAACCAGGACTAGACCAGGACTAGACCAGGACTAGATCAAGACTAAACCAGGACTAGACCAGACTAGATCAGGACTAGATCAGCACTAAACCAGGACTAGATCAAGACTCAACCAGACTAGATCAGACTAGATCAGACTAGGACTAGATAGACTCAGACTAGGACTAGGACTAGATTAGGACTAGATCAGGACTAGATCAGGACTAGGACTAGATTAGGAGATCAGGACTAGATCAGGACTAGGACTAGATCAGGACTAGATCAGGACTAGATCAGGACTAAACCAGGACCAGGACCAGACCTGATCGAGCCTTTGTCGTTGCGAGACCCAAACATTGCCTTGGCGCACGGTCTTCGCGTGGCTGTTGTTTTTGTGTGCACTCCCTAGATTTATCTTTGTATTTTTAGACACCTTTGTTTGATCATAATAACGTTCTGTTGTTCTTCTATTTCAAACCTTTGCGCAGAACTTGCGCACAAACTCACACACAAACTCACACACAAACTCACACAAACTCACACAAACTCACTCACACAAACTCACACAAACTCACACAAACTCACACAACTCACACAAACTCAGACGTTCTACGGCGTCTGGAACAACCCCATCTCACATTCATATAAACAAAGCAGTGAAGACGACGACACGCGCCCTCGCGCCCCCTGGAGCCTCTCCCTCTGGAGCCCCCTCTGGAGCCCCCTCTGGAGCCCCCCTCTGGAGCCCCCCTCTGGAGCCCCCTCTGGAGCCCCCTCTGAACACAACACCACCTCTGTTTGTGTACTTCGTGTGCGTGTACCTTGTGTGTGTGTGTGTGTGTGTGTGTGTGTGTGTACACCTGTGTGTGTACCTTGTGTGTGTGTGTGTGTGTGTACCTTATGTGTGTGTGTACCTTTTGTGTGTGTGTGTGTACCTTATGTGTGTGTGTTTGTTACTTATGTGTGTGTACCTTATGTTGTGTGTGTGTGTGTGTACCTTATGTTTGTGTGTGTACCTTTGTTGTGTGTATGTACTGTGGTGTGTGTGTGTGTGTGTACCTTGTGTGTGTGTACCTTATGTGTTGTGTATCTTATGTTTGTGTGTGTGTACCTGTGTGTGTGTGTGTGTGTGTGTGTGTACCTTATTGTGTGTGTTGTGTGTTTGTGTGTGTACCTTATGTGTGTTGTGTGTGTGTGTACCTTGTGTGTGTTGTGTGTACCTTAATGTGTGTGTGTGTACCTTATGTGTGTGTGTGTGTGTGTACCTTATGTGTGTGTTTGTGTGTACCTAATGTGTGTGTAGTACCGTGTGTGTTACCTTATGCGTGTGTGTTTGTACCTTATGTGTGTGTGTGTACCTTATGTGTGTGTGTGTGTACCTTATGTGTGTGTACCTTATGTTTGTGTGTGTGTACCTTTTGTGTGTGTGTGTGTGTATACCTTATGTGTGGGTGTGTGTGTGTACCTTATGTGTGTGTTTGTGTGTACCTTATGTGTGGTATGTACCTTATGTGTGTGTATGTACCTTATGTGTGTGTGTACCATATGTGTGTGTACCTTATGCGTGTGTGTGTGTGTGTTTACCTTATGTGTGTGTGTGTGTGTACCTTATGTGTATGTGTGTGTTTGTACCTTATGTGTGTGTACCTTATGTTTGTGTGTGTACCTTATGTGTGTGGTGTGTGTGTGTGTATGTGTTACCTTGTATGTGTGTACCTTATGTGTGTGTCTGTGTGCGTGTACCTTATGTGTGTGTACCTTATGTTTGTGTGTGTACCTTTTGTGTGTGTTGTGTGTGTTGTGTGTGTGTGTACCTTATGTGTGTGTGGGTGTGTGTGTATGTGTGTGTACCTTGAGTGTGTGTGTGTGTGTGTGTGTGTACTTCATGTGTGTGTGTACCTTATGTGTGGGTGTGTGGGTGTACCTTATATGTGTGTCTGTGTGTACCTTATGTGTGTGTGTTATGTGTGTACCTTATGTGTGTGTACCTTATGTGTGTGTGTGTGTGTGTACCTTATGTTGTATGTGTGTGTGTGTACCTTATGTGTATGTGTGTGTGTGTACCTTATGTGTGGTGTACTTCATGTGTGTGTGTGTACCTTATGTGTGTGTGTGTATGTGTGTGTGTACCTATGTGTGTGTGTGTGTACCTTATGTGTGTGTGTACCTTATGTGTGTGTGTACCTATGTGTTGTGTGTGTACCTTATGTGTTGTGTGTACCTTATGTGTGTGGTGTTGTGTGTGTGTGGTGTGTGTGTACCTATGTGTATGTGTGTGTGTACCTTATGTGTGCGTGTACTTCATGTGTGTGTGTGTGTACCCCTTATGTGTGTGTGTGTTGTACCTTATGTGTGTGTGTGTGTACCTATGTGTGTGTGTTATGTGTTGTGTGTGTGTGTGTGTGTTACCTTTATGTGTGTGTGTGTGTGTACCTGTGTGTGTGTGTGTACCTTATGTGTATGGGAGTGTGACTTTAGCAGTACAACGACAACTATTACTGTTACAATACTACTACTGCAGCACCATGTACGCGCTAAAGTATTCCCTGTGGTCCAACTCTCCAACCACTGCTACCACAGATGTCACCACCACCACTACAACTTCCATACCTCTCCAACCACTGCTACCACAGATGTCACCACCACCACTACAACTTCCATACAACTCCAACCACTGCTACCACAGATGTCACCACCACCACTACAACTTCCATACCTCTCCAACCACTGCTACCACAGATGTCACCACCACCACTACAACTTCCATACCTCTCCAACCACTGCTACCACAGATGTCACCACCACCACTACAACTTCCATACCTCTCCAACCACTGCTACCACAGATGTCACCACCACCACTACAACTTCCATACAACTCCAACCACTGCTACCACAGATGTCACCCCACCACCACTACAACTTCCATACAACTCCAACCACTGCTACCACAGATGTCACCACCACCACTACAACTTCCATACAACTCCTTTTTATCACCGCAGTGGAGAAAGTCCACGGAGAAATAACGGCAAAGTGAAACAGAGATTATCGGCTTTTAGGACACGAAAAACACATATTCTGCTCTGGTTTCATGCTCTTGAACTTGAAATAAATGTACCGTATATATCGAAAAGCAAAGCAGACTTGACTTTCTCTTAGTCAGGCAGAGGGAATTAGCATGGGGGAAATACACAAAAGCTAGCTTGCCCCCGACATACTAATGTAAACACGCGGTTGTAATGAAGGTGATTTGAGTCAGAAATGCTCAGAACGAGACTGGAGATGATTTAAGGACTTAAAAACAGCACAAGAGAGTTGCAGATCTTTACTTATGTCGTCTCAAATCTGGGACATTTGAAACGGAGTGTTTTATGAGGCTCAGAGCAAGCATGGGTGAAGCTGAATACGCTGTAATAACGTGATGAAAAGCGCATAAAAAGTCGATTTTTTCAAACACGGCTCTCATCTTTCCCTCGTCTCACTTTTATTCCATCTTATTTCAGTCTCCAGAAGGTTCTTTTATCAGACGCTTCAGTCAATAGCTTTTGTCGTGTTCCTCAAAAACCTCCTCACATCAGTGGTTCACAAACTTTCCAGAGAACTTCTGATCTGATCTCATTTAAAAAAAAAAAAAAAAAACTTTATACAAAGTTTAAAATTTGACTTGAAGAAGATGGATTGAAAAGTCTATTACTGAGTTGAGGAAATGTAATAAACCCAGACTAAACTTTTAGACAGTTCTCAAAAGGTTGGTCTAAAGAAGGACTAAACAATGCTCAGGATTTGTTTCCGCAGAACTAAACCAGGTTCAAGCCAAACCGCAACTTCAGGTCGAGAACAAAACTGAACTGGAGCAAATGTAAAGCTGAACAAACATCTCAGCAACGACACGGTCCAATCTGTGTCCAAAGATATTTCATTATTTCCTTTAATCGACCTCATCCATAGATTTACATGGGACATTGTATCTTCAAAGGTCGTTTCCTCCCACAGAGACATGAAGATCCGCCTTTAACCGACACAACATTCTGACGGATTGAAGCAAGAAGATTAATCCTGGTTCTGTCCATTTTGCAGCTGTAACTGTCCCAAATAGGTGCAATTTTGGCCATTTTACACCAAAAAACGCCCTATTTTTCACAAAAATGTCAAAGATAAAAAAAACTTGCGATACCTTTTGCTCACGTTTACGTATATAAACTACAGACGATGCTTTAAATTGATTCGTCCAAACGTTTTTCGCTGGAGCTTAACTTTGAGCGCTAAGTTCATGGTCACGAGTGTTCAAAAAAGAGAACGATCCTTTTGCGCATGTTTTAGAAAGAGGAGAAAATGCAAAGTCCAAACATAATCCAGGAATAAAAAACAAAAAAAAACCAAACTTCCAGTAAGTGGAAAGCCCCGAAACTATTTTAAACACTATTTTACTGTGTTTTTATGTTTTTATTGTGATTTATACCATATTTTGTTTTTTATGTGTATTTAACAATGTAAAGCACTTTTGTACGAATAGTGCTCTACAAATAAAATGTGATTGCATTTTTTTAATTGAAATGTCTTTATTTTTTTATTTTTTTAAGTGGCTCTGACAGTTTGGAACACTCATTTTAGGATAATTACATGTAACGATGTCGGCAAATTGAGGCGATAGAGCTCCCCCTGCAGCTCCCATGTGAAATGACATTATAAAAAATTCAAAAAAAAAAAAAAAAAAAAACCTTTATTCATCTATTTATTTTTTTTTTATTTTGTTTTCTTTCTTTCCTTTATCATAAGCAGACAGTATAATCACATACAAAAGAAAGAGCCAGGGTTTCTCAGAGAGAGTTCGTCTTCGGCTCGATGACGGTAAATTTTACGCTGCAAGTTTTCCGCCCCGAGACAGCAGGGGGCGACGGATTTATGATAATTACATGTAACAATTTCACTTAAAAATATGCCTTTTTTTTTTTTTTTTTTACCAAATTCGCCCTTCTTTTAGGTTTATCATTTTACTTCCTGATGATTTTAAATGATGACATCACACTGCGAATTCCGAAATTCCATAACTGTTGAATAAATGTTTTTAGATTAAATTTTGCCAAATTGTGCCAAATTGCGCCAAGTCTCCGCCATGTTTTAGAACTCTGCTCAACTTCCTGTCATTTCAAACACATTTTTCAATTCTTTTCTTGCACAAACTGCCACTTGATTGGTGTAAAACGATCATTTATTACGGGTATTAATCCTGCTACTGTCACTTTAAAATGATGAACTGTGCAAACGCTGTGGTTGAGCCTTTGTACTCTAAATAAAGGTACATGTAAAAGTATTGTATTTGTTTTGTCATGTTTTCTCGTCGCTCTAAATGCCAGTATTACCCACGATGCACCTCCCTTCTCTCCTCGCGTGTCATGTGCTGCTCTGGGACAGTTCTCTAATCCCTCTCTAATCCTCTCTAGGATCATTGAAATGTCAATCCATCTTCCATCGCTCCCTCTGTCGCTCCCTTCGTTCTTTCACCTTTCTCCAGTTCCTCGTCTTCCTCGGCTTTCAGAAGAAAACCAGACATTTAGCTCAAGGTTGCTTCATGAAAGGTGTTATTTTGTTCAAACACAAGGAGAAATATGTCACGAGTTTTAAGAGCATTCACAACTCAAAATTGCCGATATTTGATCATAAAAAACAACAAAACGTGTCTTTAAACGCGTTGGTTCAGGTTTAATTATCAGATGTTTGCAAATTCATCAGAGAAAACACTTTATTTGAAAGTTTACACAGACATTTTTGCAGCAATTATTATTTTTTTTTAACTTAAACTCCAAACGATAACCTCGATATTCAAATTTGGCACATCTTCAAAACAGTGGAAAATACTCGAGTCTCGATACCGACTTCGATACAGCGAGGATCATTTAAAAATGCTTATTTAGATCAAGGTTTACAGCAGTAGACCGACATTCTAAACGCAAAATACCAGTTCATTGTTTACTCGTTCTGCTAAAGCTCAAGATCGTTCTAAAACAGTTTTTTGTTCCGTTGTTTTGATTCTTCTTAGAATAATACTCGATACTTAATCGATACTAGTTTGAGTATCGATTAATATCTCATTTCCAATACTTTTGACAAGCTTACTTCAAAACAACCGTCACGACATCATCTAAACGTCTTCTTAGGAGTATGTTGTGGCTCTCACCTCACAACGAGAAGGCGTGGGTTTGAGTCCCAGGTTCTGTGCTGAGTTTCTGTGTTGGGTTTGCGTTTTCTCCACCTAAAACATGGACATAATTCTCCTGAACGTTGAAGCAGAACGAAGTAACTCTGGAGATAGCACTCCCCCTGCAGCTCCCTTGTGAAATTACATTGTTAAAAAAATATACGACAAAACGTTATTTATTTATTTATTGTATTTATTTATGTATTTATTTATGTATTTATTTATGTATTTATTTATGTATTTATTCATTTTTTTCTTTTATCATAATCAGAGAGTATAATCACATACAAAAGAAAGAGCAAGGGTTTCTCAGGAGAGTTTGTCTTCCGGTCGAGGTCTGCAAATGTTACGCAAATTAAGGCAAATTTTCCACCCCGAGACAGCAGGGGGCGACGACGACGGACACTCTGAACGCCCCTGAACTACAAATTTAAAGCGCCTATAACAGGTTGGACGACTCATTGAACTAAAATGCAGCAAAGATAAATATATTTTGATATATATTTTGTAGAATAGCAAGTTTTTTAGGTTTATAATTTCACTTCCTGTTTGTAATTGATGACATCACACCAGGAAAAACACTAGCAAACACTGGGCCAAAACTTATCTAATGTAACTTTTTTTTTTAAATTTGACAAATAAAAATATATGAGAGCGACTTTATTTTGTAGAATTAATGTTTAGAGAGTCAAAAAAGTAGCTTTGTTTGTGTAAATTCTGCCTAAAGTTTGACTGGAATGCGTGTCCCTGGTGTGATGTCACTTCTGTTTTCTCCACAAATACCCGCTCGATTGGTGTAAAACGATCATTTATATGTACAACAGGTATAAATACACCAAATAAAGTTAAAATTAGAACATTGTAAAAACCTGTCATGGGCACTAACCATCACTGGGACTCACAAAGACCCTTTGTGAGGTGAAAATGTTACTTAGTCCTGCTTTAACTCACAGTTCAAAGGCGAGACACTGTGGTATTTAAGCTCACGTTGTCTGTCTCCAGCCCGTAATGAGACGGTGTAATTTTAGCTCCAGTCTTTTTATGCTCGCTCATTTCCTCATCTCTCCATCTCTCACTATTCTTAGACTGTCATTTGAGTTGCCATTTTCTGCCCGTCCCTCCGTCTTTGTGACACTTGATATAATCACTGCGGCCCCCCGCCGACCTCTGCCGTCCTTTATAACGGACAAAACCTTCTATTCACCGGCGTGGCATGTTCCACGGATGGCGTAAACTCTGCGGAGACGAGCTGGCGAGCGGGTGACGAGCGGGTGGAGAGCGGGTAACGGGTGGTGAGCAGGTGATGAACTGGTGGGGAGCAGGTGGAGGCCCCCGTGGTGAGCAGGTGATGCCGACCTCTGCCGGTCCTTTATAACGGACAAAACCTTCTATTCACCGGCGTGGCATGTTCCACGGATGGCGTAAACTCTGCGGAGACGAGCAGGTGGCGAGCGGGTGACGAGCGGGTGGAGAGCGGGTGGCGAACGGGTGGTGAGCAGGTGATGAACTGGTGGGGAGCAGGTGGAGAGCGGGTGGCGAACAGAACGCTAGTGCGTGTAACACTCAGTACGATTATTAGCGAGGTGGCATAGCAGGGATCGATGAGGAGCGAGGTGTACATGCGGGTTGCGAGCGGCGGTGACGAGAGCAAGGTGACGAAGCGGGTGCGAACGGCGGTGCGCGGGTGCGAGAGCATGGTGCACGAGCAGGGGACGAGCGGGTGACGGACAGGTGGGCGCGAGCAGGTGCGACGCGGGTGGCAAGGTCGGTTGTAGCGAGCCAGGTTGCAGCTCACTTCAGATTAAGCCCATCATATGGCGATGGTGTAACTTACTGGTGGCCGAGCTGGTACGATGTTTGGTAGCTAGCATGGGTGTGCGAGCGATTTCTTTTGAAGCGGCATTATTATAAGGTTAGGGAAATAAGAATAGAACGGAATTTATGGTAGCGAGCATTTATATTTGTTTATGGTGCGATTGCGTCTAGTGATGTATGCGGCAGTGTTACGATGCGGGTGCGAGCATTATGGGTTGGCGTGTTATACTTACGAGGGGTGACAGAGTATAGTGGTATGCGAGGCATGTGTACGAGCATTAAACAGGTGACTAGAGCATTTTGGAGAGTATATATTGCGTTGTGGTGACGAGCGGAGTTTTGTGCAGAGCAGGTGAATTAGTACGAGAAGCGGGGTAGAGTGACGAAGGGGGGTTTAACGATGGCGTTTTAGGTGTACGATTTTGCGAGGGTGGCATACTTTGCGTGGTCGGTATGACAGAAGAATGCCGTTGGCGAGTGAGAGCAGGATGACTGAGACTGGTACATAAGATAGTGGTGGCGAGCCGTATAGGGTGACGAGCTGTGCGTGAGAGTGTGAGAGTGTTAGGTGTTGCGAAACGGTTGTGTATCTCAGAATCGGTGTAAGTACGGATTAGCGTGGTGGCGGCATTTTGACAGATGAGCATTGGGTTTGGGTGCTAGTTTTGCGGTGCGAGCGCATGTTGGTGACGAGACAGGTGACGAGGCGAGATGACAGAGCGGTTGACGAGCGTAGTGGCCAAGCGGAGGTGCGCTGAGCGAGGGTGTGCGACGCTTGTCTTTAGTGACGATTGGCATGTGATTTAGAGGGTGAACACGGAGTCGTGACGTTGGTGTTACGAGCGACTTGGTGTACGAGCACTTTGGGTGGCTGAAGATGCGTTGTAATTTATCGCTCTCTAGAGGTGTACAGAGAAGAATTGACTAGATGACTTAGGTAGCGAGCACTCTCTGGTTTGCAGTTAGCGCTATAGGACCTACTAATCCTATTTATTCTATAGTTTAATGGTTGGCGAGGTCAGTTTTCTGGTGACAACGGCGGTGGTGCGCGTAAGATGGTGCTTGTGTACGAGCAATGGGTGGTCGAACGTAAGTGTACAGAGATTTTAGTGACAGTAATGTCTGAGTATTTTTCCGTAACACGAGTCCATAATGGTGCACAAATGGAAGACGGAGACGTTTGCGTGTGGAACGTTCCAGGGAAAAGCGGTAAAACTCATGAGAAAAAGCTTATAATCTACAGAGAGAAGAGAAATGAAGATGTTTATTTGCGTCATTGACCAAAACGACCAAAAATATGATGAATAAAAAAGCCAGAGAAGATTTCGATTCTTTAGCTCCACTGTATTTTCGTCCTTTTCTTTTTCTTTTTAAGAGTTTTTGGCCACAAGGCTTTATTAGACAGGATGCTAGAGCGTGAAAACGGGGATGAGACTTGGGAAGGACATGCAGCAAACGGGATTCTTATTCTCTGCTACTATTTTATTATTGTTTATTTTTGCACAATCATATTTAGAGAGGGTTTTTGGGCATTTTATTGTTCTTTTTATTTCTATTTTATTTTAGACAATATACTAGTTCACATTTTTTTGCATGACGACGGGTTAGCATTAGCCGCTAAACGTCACGTACAAACTGTTTGACAATAAACGTTTAGTACAGGCGGTTATTACTCGTTGGCCAGTGAGATTAAAGCGCCCCCTACAGGTCGGACGACTCATTGAACTAAAATGCAGTTTAAGATAAATAAAGCTTGAATTTTGCTAAAGATTAGACATATTTTATCACAGAATAGCACAGTTTTTAGGTTTATAATTTCACTTCCTGTTTGTAATTGATGACATCACACTAGAAATTACCCAGCAACCACTGGGCCAAAACTCATCTAATGTCACCTTTTAAATATTCTCTACCATCAAATATTTAGATAAGCGACTTTTATTTTAAATAAGTGTTTACAGTGTATTTCCAAAACTATTTCATGTTATATCTGCATAAACTTAGAACTATAGCGTGTCTCACTAGGTCGGTTTGTGTGTGTGTCCAACTTTTGCGTGCTTAACGATTGTCACCGCACGTTTTTCTCTAAATACTTTTCGATCCGGGCGTAAAATATATTCGAATATGTACGAAATCAGGTATAATCACAACACTGTCATAGCCCTTTAAATTGAACTGCACCATTATTCAGTCATTTAGCCACCAGCTTATGCCCTGTGCTGACTGAAGAAAGTTGGCAGTTACCCTCCGAGTTCTTCTTTCTATCTTGTCTATGTTGTAGTGTGTTTGTCCACCATCTACACGGTAGAGAATTCACTCCCCCTGTTATGCGCCCTGCAGCAGCTGAAAAATCCACATTTCGTCCGATTCCCAAGAGATATAATACATAAAAACATTTAACCGTGTAGGACCCACGGGGCGCTTTGGGAAATCTTTCTCTTTACAATCGATTTGAACCGTGTGTAACTGCATGCTATTTAAGCAACCGGTTAGGCGGGTGTCGCTTCTACTATATCGGCGCATGGTTTATCGAGCGGACCCAGAGGCCGGAGGTTTAACGACGCTCTTCAGAAGCCTCGCGGACGATGAAAGAGGGAAGAGGAAGGGGAGGGGCGTGGTGAGGGAGGGGGAGAGGGGGGGGGGCAGGGGAGGGGCGAGCGGACGGTAGGGAGGAGGGAGGGAGAGGTAGGGAGAGGTAGGGATGATTGGAGGAGAGTATAGGGTAGAGGAGGGAGGGAGAAAATTGAGGACAGAGAGGAGAGAGGAGGCGAGAAATATGGAGGAGAGAGGTGAGAGAAGGAGGTGAGAGGGCATCTGAGAGAAGAGGGTGAGGATTTAGTGGGGCATGGCTGGAGTGAGAGCAAAGGAGAGGAGGAGAGGCAGAGTGAGAGAATGAGGGGGGATTGGGAGGGGCACGGGGTCGATCTTTGGAAGGGAGCGCTGAGTCGGATAGGTTTGTGAGGTAGGGGAAGTAGGGAGAGGGTGGAAGAAGATGGGACAGAGAGAGGGGAGAAGAGAGGGACAGAGAGTGGGAGGGAGGGAGAGGTGATGGAGGAGGGAGGGAGAAGGGCAGGAGCGGAGGAAGAAGGGGAGGAGAGGCGGAGTTGGAGGGGGAGGAGGAGGGACGGAGGAGAGAGGGCGAGGAGAGAGAGCGTGGAGAGGGAGAGAGAAGTAAGGAGAGGTAGGAAGTAAGGGGAGGGAGGGAGATTGAGGAGAGAGGGGAAGATGGAGGGAGAAGAGAGGGGGACTGAGGGAGGAAGGAGAAAGAGGGAGGGAGAAGGGAGGGAGGAGAGAGAGGGAAAAGAGGCATGGGGAGAGTGAGAGACAAGGAGAGGTAGGTGAGAGAGGAGAGGGAGGGAGGAGGGGAGGGAGGAGAAGGGGAGGAAGAGGGAGGAAGAGGGGGAGATGGGGGGAGATCTTCCGTGCAGTGGAGAAGCGAAGGAGAAAGGAGAGAGAGGCGGGGGGAGGTCTGTAAATGTAAGGATGTTTTAGACCTCAGGCTCAAACAGAGGATTAACAGGAAGTGCTCCCAGGAAGTGCCGACACGTTCCAGAGCTCGTCAAAACCTTTGCGCTGATAAATGTGCCAAACGTCCACCGAGAGATACAACGAATACATGAAAACGTAAACCAAAACGCCGTGGAACCACCGACGTATGACGCTCGCCTGACCTTAAAGACCATGTGACACGCTCGGGGGTTTCTCTCTAATTATGACGTCGTTTGGTGACTTTGTCCAAACGGTGAATAATGATCAGAGTTTTACATCAGTCGAGTCGCAGTTTGTGAAGAAAATGTGACCAATAAAAAATGAAAATGACAGGAAACAGAAATACCTCTGTGATGTCATCAAAAAGTGCCAGTCCTTCAAAAATGCAGCGAAACGTACTTTTTTTATGACAGTTTTAAACGATCATTTAACAAAATAAAGGTGTTGTTGTTGTAATTATTTGTCAAATCAAAACTACTGTATGATTTAAATAGATTTTGGCCTTTCTGGTTGCTAAGTGACAGTAGTAGATTTACCTCTGCCCATGTCTATATTTTGCTGGACATGTCAAACCAGGAAGTGACATCATAAACGTCACCAAAATGGCCAAATTGGAGAAAAAACAGACAAAATGTTTGGTCAAATTTGAATGTGTTCCCTTTGTTTGACCTTTAAATCTAGGGCTGTTGCTATGGTAAACCTTTGTCTGTTGCTATGGTAAACCTTTGTCTGTTGTTATGTTAAACTTTTGTCTGTTGTTATGTTAAACTTTTGTCTGTTGCTATGGTAAACCTTTGTCTGTTGCTATGGTATACCTTTGTCTGTTGTTATGTTAAACTTTTGTCTGTTGTTATGTTAAACTTTTGTCTGTTGCTATGGTAAACCTTTGTCTGTAAAACCTTTGTCTGTTACTATGTTAAAACTGTGTCTGTTGCTATGGTAAACCTGTGTGTTGCTATGGTAAACCTTGGGCCATTGCTATGGTAAACCTTTGTCTGTTGTTATGTTAAACTTTTGTCTGTTGCTATGGTAAACCTTTGTCTGTTGCTATGTTAAACCTTTATCTGTAAAACCTTTGTCTGTTACTATGTTAAAACTGTGTCTGTTGCTATGGTAAACCTTGGGCCATTGCTATAGTAAAACTTGGGCCATTGCTATGGTAAACCTTTGTCTGTTGCTATGGTAAACCTTGGACCGTTGCTATGGTAAACCTTTGTCTGTTGCTATGGTAAACCTTTGTCTGTTGCTATGGTAAACCTTGGGCGGTTGCTATTGTAAACCTCTATCTGTTGCTATGGTAAACCTTTGTCTGTTGCTATGGTAAACCTCTGTCTGTTGCTATGTTAAACCTTTGTCTGTTGCTAAGGTAAACCTTGGGCCGTTGCTATGGTAAACCTTGGGCCGTTGCTATGGTAAAGCTTTATCTAAACACACCCCGAGCATAGATGGATCCATGGTAGATCACTTAAACCTTTGTGTGAATCTATAGCTGCTTCTGTTCAACGTTTGCTCAGCAGAAACACATCGGCTCAGTCCAGGCAGACAGAAAGAGAAGAGAATCCAAAACAGCCGAGCGAGAGAGGAGAAAACCAGTGAAATGGAGACGGATGCAACAGCACAGCGCTCACATCGATAAACTGTTATTATCCCCGACTCTTTTGCTCGTGTTTTAAACCAATATCATCAGCCACTCCAAACTCTGAGACGTAGATTTATAGAAGAATAAAACCTGCTACACCAGCGTGGAAAATACAGTTGGAGCCAGTCACAGGTCCTTTCAGACTCTGAGCTTCCTTCTTAAGTCCTAAATGTCAGAGTAAATCCCAGACCGGTGCCGGAACACGCCGGATAATACGACCCTGGAGCAAGTCTGGTCCCAGTATCTGCACCGGCGACACACTTAGCTGCTGCTTCTCTGCGCTGTCAAGACCGTAATACACCTGATAATGCGGCCATGATAACCGTAGAGGGGGCCCTGGAGACTAAGGAGGTCTCTGAGGGAGGACGAGGGAGGAAAAAGTGCTGGACAATCGGGGAAACCAACGACAGCGGCCAAAGAAAGTCATCGCACCAGGTCGAAAATCCAACACAGAAGAGCTGCCGAGCTCATACCGACTTCATTGGCTGCGAAAGTGGACGGAAATGTCTTTGTTTTTGGACGTTTTTGCAGCTCAAATTGACAGAAAGGCTAATTTTAACATCTCTTCACAACGAAAGAGAGAGATGACCCCCGAGTTGCAAAGTATTTCCGTACAATATCAGACACGGCGAGCTACAATTTTCCGTCGAGGTTCTTTCGATCGGACGGTGAAGCGTTCTGTCGTGGCTATGGAAACATTATCCAAACCATTATCTGTAGATTAGGATTATATAAAGTGATTGTTAAAGTTTTCTCCTTCCAATAGAACAATGGCAAAGTGAGTCCGTGAGCACATCCAAACTCGATCCGCTTGTTTAGCGAAGGCAGGTCAGACCGGATGCACCTCTTTCCTTCCAAAACAACTCAACAACAGCTTTTGAAAACACTCGATGTTTCCTGGAGGTAAGCAGGACTTAATTTATGCCAAAACGCTGATCTTTTAATAAACAAACTGCTTCAGGGTTTAATCAAGGGTCCTCGTCCGTTGAGCCGTCTCCAAAACGCGTTTGAACAGGATCAGAACGCGCTGATTACAATCACACAACTTTTACATCTCCATTTATTATGCGTCATATTTCTCAAAGTTACTGGGAAAAACAACAAGAACAACAACAACCACCACCACCACCACCACCACCACCGCCGCCGCCACTTTTCAGTCTGTTTTCTGTGTTTCCAGAAAGTTAAATTCCATCAGGAAGTTCTCAAGCGTCTGTCAATAATTCCGTCTGTCAGCCCATCGACTTTACCTGACCCTCTCCACTGCATCTTCTGCGCTCAAACTAGCTTCACCTTCTCCTTCTCCACGTCCATAAATCTCCTCTTTTTTGCTCTTTTTCCGGTTCTCAAAGGAAACTCTAACCTCTGGATCCTTTCACCAATAAATCAATAATAAAACACCAACCATCTTAACATGGACACGATAAGATAAGAACCTTTACACACGTGATTTTAGCACTTCCTGAGCAGTGGTGGTCAGATTACTACTGGTTACTCATTTTAAAAGTATTGTAATCAATTAATTTAAAGAGAAAGAAAGTAAGGAAGCCGTTTCACATCTGAAGTCAGACTTTTGTCGACTTATTAAATGATCAAAGTCGCATTGTTGACCGCGCGGACTCTAAAACGCCAAAGACCGTTCGTGACAAAGCCTTCAGTCACGATTATTCAACCACTCGACAAATCTAAATAACAATCACTGACTAGTTGACTGCTAAAAGTAATTGTTGGTTGCAGTCGTAAAAAGGTTTAAAGTTTACTAATAAGTCTTTTACCCAACTTTTCAAATCTGCTCCAGCCTCAGAAATTGCTGCTCCAGATTCGTCTCGCCTGGGCCGCGAACGCCTGGTCTAACTTTCTCTCCACTCGTGCAAAATGCATGAAGTCGTATGAAATAAAAGCTTTGGCTGCAAAGTCTATTTATAACGTGTTCCTCTCAAGCAAGTTCAAGCTTTGCCTTAAATCAGGGCTAAAAACGCACGTTAAATATTCACTCGAAGTCTGCGGAAAAGGCCGAGGGGCGGCGGAGTTTCCCGGTCTGGCTCATGGTCGTCGTCTCTGCTGAAACGCTCTGACCCACTTGGGCTCAGCTGTTTCGGGGTCGAGCTCAGGGGGGGTGGGGGGGGGATGCAAGCGTCTGTAGGTCAGCTGTGGCGTACGTGTGGGCGAAGGGTGAAGAGTTCATTTGCAAAAGAACTGTTGCGACGTTTTGTTTCTCGTTCAAAGGATCGACTCATTTAGGGATGGAAACGTTCTGGGACGAAGACGAGATCGTAAAGCTGCATTTATGAACTCTTGCTTCTGTCAGCCAATCACAGCTTGGCGTCACACGTTTCGCCAATCAACTCTCAGAACATCCTTTCAAACGGACCACGATCACGTCTTTGCGGTTGAATAATGGCGCAACTTTCAGAAGCTCACGTAAAAGTACACACTTCCAGGATGGTTACGCCAGGCTTTTCGCTTTGTCTCATGTGGACAGACCCGGTAATGACAGAGAGATGAACAACATCTACGGCAGAGTTACAGAATTCTGACCCCACACACTCCGGGCCCAAGCAGAGGCCGACTTGACGGCCGATTTTGATTTGTTTTTTGGAACTATCCCGCAGTGCTGTGAACCATAGAGTTCAAATCGAACAAAAATCAATATAAAGTGGACAACCCAAACGCAGGGATGGGTGAAATATCGGTTTCCTTTCATCGCTTTCTGTGGGATAAGCTGTTTTCACTGTGACGCGTTCAAAAACTCTTCTCTAAACTCTTGAAACAAAGGCCTGGATAGAAAAAGTGTCGTAGATATAAGTACTATTACACACACCAAACAATGAAAAATAGTCACTACTTGGATCCAACTGAGGAAATACAGTAGGTGGCGCCTCCTACTGGGGAACTGCTGCATAGGTGATGATCTCTAAGCTGCAACACGGCATTCAAACCCAACTTCCTTCTCATTTCTGAAACAACCATGTGGAAAGACGAATCCCGTGGTCATGGATGAGATGTCAGTGTGTTTGAGAAGGGTCAAATCATTGGCATCGCGCGGAGAAAACATCTAAGGAGAAGCAGAAACTTAGAAACTTATCTGCTACGGATCTGAACCCCAGTGAGAGCGTTTGGGACGAGCTGGAGAAGGCTTTGTGCAGTGGTCAACATCATGATGTCACGCAAACACAACATCTATCCACCCATGCTAAAGTCAGCGCTCACCGGGCAGGCTGGTGGAGACGTTGACCTGCGTGTAGAACCTCTTCTTGGGCAGCAGCTCGGACACGCCGTTGAGAGCTTCCACGGTGAAGCTGTAGTTGGTGTTGGACAGAAGGTTCACCACCGTCACCGTCCTCTCCGTCAGACCCATCTGCTGCGGCACAAACCCGATGCTGGCGCCGCACGGGTCGCACTGGCGCGCCGTACACCTGCGACACCCCACGCTGTAGGACAGGTCCACGCGGCCCCCGCTGTCCGCCGGTGGGGCCCACTCCAGCACCAGAGTCGACTGTTTCAGCGAGTACACCAGGTCCCGCGGAGGAGAGGGTGGTCCTGCAGAGAGCAGAGAGAGGAGGTACAGCTTTAAAGTTTGTTCTAGATTTGGACAGGATGAAGAGAAGGGAAAGAACATCAACGCATCATAATAAATAATAGTAAAGTATTTCATTTATACAGCACGTTTTTGAACACTCCAAAGGGAATCAACTAGACCAGGACAAAGGACACGTTCAGGACCAGGAACAACCCCAAAACTAAACCCCAGGACTAAAGATGGACTGAACAACACGAAACCAAGTCTACATAAGACTAAACTGAGCTCAAACCAGGTTCAAACTAAGTACATCAGGACTAAACTGAGCTCAAACCAGGTTCAAACTAAGTACATCAGGACTAAACTGAGCTCAAACAAGGTTCAAACTAAGTACATCAGGACTAAACTGATCTTAAATCAGGACTAAACTGAGCTCAAACCAGGTCCAAACTAAGTCTAAATCAGGACTAAACTGAGCTCAAACACCAGGACCAAACTAAGTCTAAATCAGGACTAAACTGAGCTCAAACCAGGACACTAAAACTAAGTCATAAATCAGGACTAAACTGAGCTCAAACCAGGACCACAACTAAGGTCTAAATCAGGACAAAACTGAGCTTAAATCAGGACTAAACTGAGCTCAAACCAGGAACAAACTAAGTCTAAATCAGGACTAGAACTGGTCTCGAACCAGGAACCAAACTAAGTCTAAATCAGGACTAAAACTGAGCTCAAACCAGGACCAAACTAAGTCTAAATCAGGACTAAACTGAGCTCAAACCAGGACCAAACTAAGTCTAAATCAGGACTAAACTGAGCTTAAATCAGGACTAAACTGATCTTAAATCAGGACCAAAGCACCGGAGTTTCACCACATTTAATTCAACTGATTATCATGCAGCCAATTTCCTGTTAATGCTGTTGATTGCAAACGAAGAACGAGCCACAAAATAAGCAGCTGTGTTGTGGTGAAACGGTTCAGATGGTGGTAAAACACAGCTGCAGCGGTTTTCAAAGCGCTAGCGTTAGCATTAGCATAAACTAATCACAGAGTTCACACACGGTCCCTGCCCGTTTGGACCTTAACTTGTTTAAAACCAGACATGTTCATTGTGTATTCTGTCAACTGTAATCCCAGTAATGCTTCATTTAAATTTAATTTTAAAGTTTCCAAGTTTGACAATTTTGCAGAATTTTTATAATGACAAATAATAATAATACCTGAACATCTAATTTTGTTCAATGATTGTTTAAAGTGTCAGAAAAAGCGTGTCAGTTATGTGTCCTTGCGGTTTGAATGGAACGTCGCTTAGTGATGACATCACAGACTGGATTCCATTTTATAACTCGGCTCGACTTCCTGTAATTTTCACCTTATATTTTTCATTTTTTTCCTCGTAAACTGCCACGCGACTGATGTAAAACTATGATAAGCTTTCCCACGGGTTCGATCCCACCAAACGAATGAATAATTACAAAACACGCACGCGAACCTGTCACATGCACTTTAAATAACAGTTGTTGTCAGAGTTTGGAGTTTATTCACAAAACGAGGAAACAAAACAGTTTGAAATACATCGAGAACCTGAAACAAAGATTGAATTCAATATGACTAAATAGTTTAAGAGGAACGGTTCCGTCTTAGCGTATTATAGTACCGTGATGACTTAGCCTGAATCATTTCTTAATCATTATGAAATTAAGTATTTGTTTATACTTTTTAAAGGTTTGTTAAAAGGGTAGTTATTATTCATTAAAAGTTTAAATGTTTACTGACTTTTTGTGCCAGTTTGAAAAGGGTACCAAACGGTGCCGGATTAGATGAAGCCACTTTAGTATGGGAGCGGCGTTAGCATGAGCGCGGCGTTAGCATGGGAGCGGGTTAGCATGGGAGCGGCGTTAGCATGGGAGCGGCGTTAGCATGAGCGCGGCGTTAGCATGAGCGTTCCGTTAGCATGAGCGACGGCGTTAGCATGGGAGCGGCGTTAGCATGGGAGCGGGTTAGCATGGGAGCGCGTTAGCATGGAGCGGCGTTAGCATGAGCGCGGCGTTAGCATGATGCGCGCCGTTAGCATGAGCGCGCCGTTAGCATGAGCGCGCCGTTAGCATGGGAGCGGCATTAGCATGGGAGCGGCGTTAGCATGAGAGCGGCGTTAGCATTAGCGCGGCGTTAGCATGTGATTATAATTGATGGGTTGTAAATCCTGTCTGTCCTGGATTTGTGCATAAAGATGTCTTTAGTGTTTGACCCCAAAGCGCCGGGGTCACGGGGTTTCACTGAAGAAGGCGGAGCTAAAACGTGAATCATGTGATTTTTAAATGCTTTTCTTGTTAATGTTATCAATGATTTTAGTCGGCCCAGGTTCAAACTAAGTACATCAGACTAAACTGAGCTCAAACAAGGTTCAAACTAAGTACATCAGGACTAAACTGATCTAAATCAGGACTAAACTGAGCTCAAACAAGGTCCAAACTAAGTCTAAATCAGGACTAAACTGAGCTCAAACGGACCAAACTAGTCTAAATCAGGACTAACTGAGCTCAAGCAGGACCAAACTAAGTCTAAATCAGGACTAAACTGAGCTCAAACCAGGACAAACTAAGTTCTAAATCAGGCAAAACTGAGCCTATAAATAACAGGACTAAACTGAGCTCAAACAAGGACAAACTAAGTCTAAATCAGGACTAAACTGGTCTCGAACCAGACCAAAACTAAGTCTAAATCAGGACTAAACTGAGCTCAAACAGGACCAAACTAAGTCCTAAATCAGGACTAAACTGAGCTCAAAACGCAGGACCAAAACTATAAGTTAAATCAGGACTAAAACTGAGCTTAAATCAGGACTAAACTGATCTTAAATCAGGACCAAAGCACCGGAGTTTCACCACATTAATTCAACTGATTATATGCACAATTTCCCTGTTAATAAGCTGTTGATGCCAAACACGAAGGAACGAGCACAAATAAGCAGCTGTGTTGTGGTGAAACGGTTCAGATGGTGGTAAAACACCGCTGCAGCGGTTTTCAAAGCGCTAGCGTTAGCATTAGCATAACTAATCACAGAGTTCACCCACGGTCCTGCCCGATTTGGACCTTAACTTGTTTAACCAGGACATGTTCATTGTGTATTCTGTCAACTGTAATCCCCAGTAATGCTTCATTTAAATTTAATTTTAAGTTTCCAAGTTTGACAATTTTTGCAGAATTTTAAATGACAAATAATAATAATACCTGAACATCTAATTTTGTTCAATGATTGTTTAAAGTGTCAGAAAAGCGTGTCAGTTATGTGTCCTTGCGGTTTGAATGGAACGTCGCTTAGTGATGACATCACAGACGGATTCCATTTTAGAACTCGGCTCGACTTCCTGTAATTTTCACCTTATATTTTTCATTTTTTTCCTCGTAAACTGCCACGCGACTGATGTAAACATATGATAAGCATTTCCCACGGGTTCGATCCACCAAACGAATGAATAATTAACAAAACACGCACGCGAACCTGTCACATGCACTTTAAATACAGTTTGTGTCAGAGTTGGAGTTTATTCACAAAACGAGGAAACAAAACAGTTGAAATACATCGAGAACCTGAACAAAGATTGAATTCATATGACTAAATAGTTTAAGAGGAACCGGTTCCGTCTTAGCGTATTATAGTACCGTAGTTACTTTAGCCTGAATCATTCTTAATCATTATGAATTAAGTATTTGTTTATACTTTTTAAAGTTGTTAAAAAGGGTAGTTATTTATTCATTAAAGTTTTAAATGTTTACTGACTTGTGGCCAGTTTGAAAAGGGTACCAAACGGTGCCGGATTAGATGAAGCCATTTAGTATGGGAGCGGCGTTAGCATGAGCGCGGGCGTTAGCATGGGAGCGGCGTTAGCATGGGGCGGCGTTAGCATGGGGCGGCGTTAGCATGAGCGCGGCGTTAGCATGAGCGTTCCGTTAGCATGACGCGGCGTTAGCATGGGAGCGGCGTTAGCATGGAGCGGCGTTAGCATGGGACGGCGTTAGCATGGGAGCGGCGTTAGCATGAGCGCGGCGTTAGCATGAGGCGCCGGGTTTAGCATGAGCGCGCCGTTACCATGAGCGGCGTAGCATGGGAGCGGCATTAGCATGGGAGCGGCGTTAGCATGAGAGGCGGCGTTAGCATTAGCGCGGCGTTAGCATGTGATTATAATGATGGGTTGTAAATCTGTCTGTCCTGGATTTGTGCATAAAGATGTCTTTAGTGTTTTGACCCCAAAGCGCCGGGGTCACGGGGTTCAACCTGAAGAAGGCGGAGCTAAAACGTGAATCATGTGATTTTTAAATGCTTTTCTTGTTTATGTTATCATGATTTTAGTCGGCAAAGGAGGTTCAAACGTTTCCCTTTGACACTGACTCAAACTAAACGATGCTATAAGCCAATTTAGTAGAAAGAAAACAAGATATAAACACAATACATTGACTTTTTAAGAATTCTAATAACATAATTGAATCATAATTTTGATATGAAATGGGCTTGACGTCTTTGGATCTTTACCAACTTTTGGGAAAATGTCATTATGTCTGATTCTTATTAAAAAAAACATCAATAACTTCTGGGACAAAATAAATAAAATAACCCTCATTACTTCCTGCACAATGTAACTTTTCAGGCGTTATTCCCCAATTTGAGTCGATCATGCTAATTATTTAAGACATAGCGTTTAAAAATGTCATACTGTCAGTTGTATCTTTAGTTTGTCAGTAATTTAAGTTTAAAAAGAGTTTCCACAACCTTTGTTTTTAGATGAAACACATTACACACTTGTATTCTTCACTTCACACTTGTGGGTTTAACGCACACATAACTTGTATTCTCTGTATTGTTATGATCTTTATAGATTTATAGATTTCACAGGTTCATGAAGAAAACTAAATACTGTTCCTGAAGAGAGGGAACTGAATAAAAAAGCGTAATTACACCTGATCCACATAAAGGCAGGCCGCTTGTGTATTCCATAAGTCTGTTACTCTTCGCTTCAGTTTCTCGTTAGCGCACAGTGGATTAGCCAAATCATAATTAGCCGATCAATAGTGTAATTAATGTGGTCATTAGGCCGCTATAAATGTTATCCAAAAGAGTCAGTGATCTCTCTCCGGATCAATACTCCAATCACACCGGCTCCTGAGCCGGAAAAGCCCACGCTGCTACACACAAGGAGATATAAGACCGGACTAGACCAGGACCAGGACCAAGACGAGACCAGGAAGAGACCAGGACGAGACCAGGACGGGACCAGGACGGGACCAGGACAAGACCAGGACGGGACCAGGACCAGGACGAGACCAGGACGGGACCAGGACCAGGACTAGACCAGGACCAGAGCAGGACCAGGACTAGAGCAGGATCAGGACGAGACCAGGACGAGACCAGGACGGGACCAGGACTAGAGCTGAATCAGGACAAGACCAGGACGAGACCAGGACCAGGACGAGGCCAGGACCAGGACGAGACCAGGACGAGACCAGGACCAGGACGAGACCAGGACGAGACCAGGACCAGGACTAGAGCAGGATCAGGACAAGACCAAGACCAGGACGAAAAAAGGACCAGGACTAGACCAGGACCAGGACGAGACAAGGACGAGAACAGGAGCTGGACCAGAGCGGGACCAGAGCGGGACCAGAGCGGGACCAGGTCTTTCCTTTAAGCAGTCAGTAAGTACACACAGTACATACGGAGACCTAAAGAGTGAATCGGCCTGTTGACCAACTGACATAACCGGTCTATCTCGAGTCCAGATCTGGTCTAATCTTAGATCTAAGCACGGACTAAATCAGGGCTGCAAAGGTCTGGCTGCTGAATGTAGACTAGGCTAAACAGGGTTTCGAGCCAGACCCGGTCTAACTTCGGGTTACACTTACATCAAAACCAGGACTAGATCCAAAACTAAACCTAGACTAGATCAATTAAGGACCAAATAACAACTCGTGTGAACGAACTCTTGAGACTGATCCAAACCTGAACTAAACCAAGTCTAAAGCCAAGCCTATACTATGCCAAAACCAGGCCTGGACTAACCAAGTCTTCAGTTAAATGACATGGGCTCAACCAGGTCTAACTCAGGAAAAAACCACATCTCATTTACAGGTCCAAACCGGTTCTAAATCAGGCCTAAACAAAACCGCCATTAAACCCTTTTGAGCCTGTATAATCTCGCTGACCTTGTGATTACAAAACCTGACGAATCAATAGAAAAAGCGCATTATTCCAAGGTGTAATTAGCCTAATATCAACAGACCTGAACCAATCCCCACCGGCCCGGCCGGAGTTTAATCGGCCCGCTTCTTTATGGGAGGCACAAAGCTCAGATAAATGGCTCTTGAATAGAAGAATGGCGCCGGTTGGTGATTGGGTGTGAGCGATGGGTTAAGTGCACGTGATAAGAGCTCTATCTGCGAGCATTGTTGTAGAAACGGATGTAACGGCGATGGAGATGTTCGGAGGAGACATACGGCACTGTCAGCCGCAGAGATACCACAGGATTTAGGAGGCGTTTCGTTTCAACCCGCGGAACGGTAGAGCCAGACTACGAACCAAGAAGATCTTAGTGCGCGAGAGGGTCTAATGCAGCTCCTGCCAAGGTTTGAACAAGGCCAAAACCAAGACCAAAACCAAGACCAAAACACAAGGAGTAAACCAACAAGGACTAACCAACAAGGACTAAACCAACAAGGACTAAACAACAAGGACTAACCAACAAGGACTAAACCAACAAGGACTAAACAACAAGGACTAACCAACAAGGACTAAACCAACAAGGACTAAACAACAAGGACTAACCAACAAGGACTAAACAACAAGGACTAACCAACAAGGACTAAACCAACAAGGACTAACCAACAAGGACTAAACCAACAAGGACTAAACCAACAAGGACTAAACAACAAGGACTAACCAACAAGGACTAAACAACAAGGACTAAACAACAAGGACTAAACAACAAGGACTAACCAACAAGGACTAAACCAACAAGGACTAAACCAACAAGGAGTAAACAACAAGGACTAACCAACAAGGACTAAACCAACAAGGACTAAACCAACAAGGACTAAACAACAAGGACTAAACAACAAGGACTAAACCAACAAGGACTAACCAACAAGGACTAAACCAACAAGGACTAAACTGCAACAGGGACTAAAACCAACAAGCGACTAAAACCACAAGGACTCAAACAACAGGAACTAAAACCAACAAGGACTAAAGCAACACGGAGCTTAAATAAATCAACAAGGACTAAACAACAGGGAACTAAACCAACAATGGACTAAACAACAAGGAACTAAACACAAGGACTAAACCAACAAGGACTAACAACAAGGACCTAAACCAACAAGGCTAAACAACAAGGACTAAACCAACAAGGACTAAACCAACAAGGATAAACACAAGGCACTAACCAACAAGGACTAAACCAACAAGGACTAACCACAAGGACTAAAACCCAACAAGGACTAAACCAACAAGGACTAAAACAAAAGGACTCACCAACAAGGACTAAACAACAAGGGCTAAACACAAGGACTAAACAACAGGACTACCCAACAAGGATAACCAACAAGGACATAAACCAACAAGGAGTAAACAACAAGGACTAACCAACAAGGACTAAACACAAGGAAACTAAACCCAACAAGGACTAAAACAACAAGGACTAAACAACAAGGATAAAACCAACAGGACTAATCCAACAAGGACTAAACACAAGGACTAACAACAGGGACTAAAAAACCAACAAGGACCTAAACAAAAGGACTAAACAACAAGGACTAAACCAACAAGGACTAAAACAACAACGGACTAACCAACAAGGAACTAAACAACAGGGACTATAACAACAAGGACTAAACAACAAGGACTAAACAAACAAGGACTAAACCAACAAGGATAAACCAACAAGGACTAAACCAACCAAGGACTTAAACACAAGACTAAACCAAAAAGGACTAAACCAACAGGGGACTAAACCAACAGGACTTAAACAACAAGGACTAAAACAAAAAAGGACTAAACAACAGGACTAAACCAACAAGGACTAAACTAAAAGGACTAACCAACAAGGACTAACAACAAGGACTAAACAACAAGGACTAAACCAACAGGACTAAACAACAAGGACTAAACCACAAGGAACTAAACAAACAAGGACTCAAACCAAAAAGGACTAAACCAACAAGGATAAAACAACAAGGACTAAACCAACAAGGACTAAACAACAGGGACTAAACCTAAACCAAGACTCACATGGGCCACATTTGGGATACGTTCACATCCTGGTTAGATTAATTTTGGTCCTGCGTTTTAGACCTGGTTCAGTTTTGGTCTTGGTCTGGTTTGGGTTTGGTTCTTGGGTTGGTCTTGGTTTGGTCTTGGGTTTTGGTCTTGGGTTTGGTCATTGGGTTTGGTCTTGGGTTTGGTCTTGGGTTCGGTCCTTGGGTTTTGGTCTTGAGTTTTGGTCTTGGGTTTTGTTTTTGTTTTTGATCTTGGTTTTTGGTCTGGTTTGGTCTAGGTTTGGTTTGGTTTTTGGTCTTTGGTTTTGGTCTTGGTTTGGTCTTTGGGTTGGTTGGGTTTGGTCTTGGGTTTGGTCTTGGGTTTGGTCTTGGGTTTGGTCTTGGTTTAGTCTTGGGTTTGGTCTTGGGTTTGGTCTTGGGTTTGGTCTTGGGTTTGGTCTTGGGTTTGGTCTTGGGTTTGGTCTTGGGTTCGGTCTTGGTTTAGTCTTGGTTTAGTCTTGATGCAGACCTGGTAATGTGCTGTTCTAGTAATGGTTTAGTCCTGGTCCAGTCTTGGTTGAGTTCTGCTTTCAGTCAGTTTTGGAATGGGGATTGTGCAAGTGTGAACGCACGCCAAGTCAAACTTAATCCGGTCTAAACCAGAACTAAACCAAATCCATTTCAATGCTACTTGGCTAAAGGTTGGTCATGGGACTACTTTCCCGGTGATGTATGACGTGGCGACCCCCCTACGTCTGCGTCGAGCCATTGTGGCCAGCCCTAAACCAGTTCTAAACCAGGACTAAACCAAACCAGGACTAAACCAACACTTACTCAAGAATAAACAAAGACTTCCAACAAAAGCAAGACTTGCCAAGACTCCAAACAGAACTTCAATCCTGACAAAACACTTCCTGGTTTGTGGACGTCCTAAACCCCAAACCTGAAAAGACCCCAATGGAAAACTCTCGGAGCGATGTATGTGTGCTGTATTGTCTGGGGGCGGGGCAGACATGAAAGGCGCAGAAGCAGAGATACCGGCTCGGAGCGATGAGCGCCCGGCGGAGGGGCTTAAGTGCGAGTGCAGGGGTCACGGGGAGGGAAGAGTCGAGAAGATGGGAAACTCCGGGTAAAGGATGGGCGGGATTATCGACGAAGGAATCGTTAATGTCCGCGAGGAAGCAGAAGGAAAGGAAGCGAGGGGGGGCCGAGAATGTGAGGATGAGTTTATGAGATTTATAAGAGGTGAAGTCCAGTATCTGAAGGGGTTCAAGGAGGGTCCAAGGCAGAAGACATGAATAAAACATGTGACAAATGAAGCAAAAGTGTAGAAGCGTTTATGGCACGGTTCTAATGGAGAGCGGGCCGCATCGAAGGTAGGATTATTAAAAAGAGCCACGACGGCTTGGTCACTGCCGCTTCTTCTGGATCTCAGTTCCTATTACATTTGAAAGAACTTGTTTTGTGCTTGGTTCCAACTTTGGACTCCTACGCCTCTTGTAATATGAACCAAAGTTGTTTTTTGGGGGAAATACGAGCCTCGATGGAGTCACTTCAAAGCCTTTATTCACGTGATACTGATATTTAAGTTGAGTTTCTTACATTTAAATTGCATTTCCTCAAAAAAAACACACACAAAAATATCCAAGTCTTGAACGAATAAATCCAAAAACACATGTAAAAAGTTAAAATTCAGTGAAATGTTGTTGTAACTTTCCGAAACAGATTGTAAATAACATTTTAGTGTCGTGATCATTAGTGTTCGTAGCTGATAAGCCCTGAGCGAAGAGCTTTTATCGCATCTGCTGAAATATTGTGGGTGGATTCACACCTAACGCACGTCAAAAAATGGGATTGAAATTGAGGACAAAACCAGGACAGGAACGGGGCCAATCCAGGTCTAAACCGGGGTCCGTTTAAGAATAGATCTGACCTGTGACGGTAAAAGTCCTGATGGTGAAGGCGAGGTGAAGGCCGCGGCGGAGCTAATGGAGACAGACGAGGGGACGCGCACGTAAAGCGGGCCTAAAGGGGGCGCCGAGGTCAGACTCGGGAGTGGGAGGGGCCAGGGTGAAGGACAGGTCATCTACAAGGGTCAAGTACGTGCCCCCCCCCCCCGCCCCCCCCCCGGGTGACAACGACACAATGTCAAAGTGCACCATGAACGTTCTTCTACTCAAACGCCTTACATCAACGCGTAAAGGACAAACTACAGCTAGGCCAGGTTCTTTTACCATTTAAACATTTGAGTTTTAATTTCAAATATGCAAATACGACATAGGCAGAGGTACGGTAATTCCACAGCTGTTACTTAGCAACCAGATTGTGAACACGGGCCAAAATCCATTTAAATCATGCAGTAGTTATGTTTTGACAAATAATTACTCCTGACAACACGTTTAATTTGCTTTGTTCGGACTGTCATGAAAAGGTGTAAGTTGCGTTTTTGATGGAATGGCACTTTTTGATGACATCACAGAGGGATTCTGTTGTACAACTCAGCTCTACTTCCTGTAATTTTCAACTTTTAATTGTCAAACTGCAACTCGACTGATGCAAAACGATGATAATTATTTACCACAGGGACAAACGACGTCATTACCATGAAAACCTGTCACATGGACTTTAATGCCATACTGTGGAATGTTACAGGCAAAGCAAAAACATCTCCAAAGGATGTACAAGTGGTTTATGTTTACATTTTTGTGTTGTGTTTTTTGTGTTTATGTTATTTAAAAGTCTATATGACATCTTTGGTATCACTTTATTAAAACTACACCTTAAATAGCCTTCATAAAGCATGAAGAAAATAATAATAATTCACTTATTAAAGCATGAAAAAACTCATTAAAAAAAATTCACTTAATAAAGCATGAAAAAAAAATCATTTATTAAAGCACTAAAAAAGCATAAAAAATAATTTAATTAATAAAGCATGAAAAAAAGCATGAAAAAAAAATGCACTTATTAAAGCATAAAAAAACCATAACAAAAATACTTCAATTAATATAGCAGGAAAAAAAGCAACCTATTAAAGCATGAAAAAAACATATTCACTTATCAATAATGAACAAATTGTTCCTCACTTTATTAAAGGTTTAGAGTTAATTAAGCCTGACACATTCCTCATAAACTATTGTGTATTATGAATTAAGTCATTGTTCTTGCTTTATTATTTATTTATTATTATTTTATAAAGGTAATACAAATGTATTTATTATAAAGCTACGTCTTGATAGTTCTGTGTGCAGTTTGACATTTGCGTCGTTGATAAATGCTTGTACAAAGTGGTAGCGGGTCAGCGGGCTCTTACTGGTGCAGGGCGCCGAGGGCGTGTCCAGCGGCGTTCTGAAGTGGTCGTCTTTGCACAGGCACACGATGGAGCCGTCCTCCTCGGCGACGCTGTTCTCGGGGCAGGGGAAACACTCCTGCTGGCGGGACGACATCTTGTACGAGCCGGGGGGACACGCTGCGACACACACACAAAACGCACACGGAGACGTTGGATTACAGATCAGGGAGGAAACACACCGAACACGCCGCCAGGAGCCATTCGATTCAAAGAGACGCTCAAACTGATTAAGTGACTCTGGCGATAGAGCTCCCCCTGCAGCTCTCCTGTGAAAATACATTGTCAGAGAACAGACACAAAAGCTTTTTTTCCCCATTTTTTTTTTCTTTTTTTCTTTCTTTATCGAAAAAAGACACACGAAAACATTTAAGATTGCCAAATACATATGTATATATATTTTTTAAGTCAGGATTTGTGACATTTCCTGACGGCGAAAGCGTCAGAAAAGGCGTAATGTCACGAGGAATATCTGAATGTGATTGGTCGATGCGTCACGACAACAGGAAGAAACCGAAAAATCAAACTGTTTTTGACTCCAGTCGGAGAAAAGCACGGACTCGTCCCCGTCCTCATAATAAATCGGCTAAAGTCCGTCTGTCGGCCGCGCCCCAAACTGCAACGCTGCGCTGTGATTGGTCCGTCACACACCGGCTCAAACCGTACAGCGCGAGTCTGACCGGATGTGAAAGAAACATCGCCAGGTTAACTTCGAACGCCCCAAAAATGAAACCATCACTCTCTCTCCTTCCAAACACACACAATTCCATCTCAGAACTTCACACCTTCATGAAGACTCAAGGTTTCACTTTCAAGACCACGACCTCAAGCCCCCGACCTGCTTTTCCACTTCATACCAACTATTTCATGACGACATTTAGCGTGCGGCACAAGTGTGGCAAAGGACTGTAAAAACATGGAGGAGCGTCATGCTTTACCACTAGATGGCGACGGAGGAGCTTAAAGCCAAAACACAGGGCACTAAATCTGAGTTAGGATTGGTCTAGACTCTAAAAAGGTGCACTACGTAACCTTTCTGACATACGATTGCTTTGCTCTGGCTTTTAACTCATCTATCTCCATGGAGACGCCAGCAGGCCACGGTACAGGT
>BJKM01000985.1:161607-176607 GCA_015082035.1 Chaenogobius annularis | reverse complement strand
GAGATTCTAAAAAAGACACGTTTGGTCCGACCTGAACGTGTAGGAAGACTTCAAGAACCTAATCGGACCATCATCTGGCTTGCAGACCTTTGTCCTGAGGGCTGTTACCCGCCTCTGACACGGGACCGCCCGACTCTCCCTGACCTTGACCCATCCTCGTTTACCGGGTACATTTAATTATTCAAGATATTTCATGCATCAAAAACACACCGATTTCCCTGTGATATGACCATAGCGCTCCTCCTCCTCCTCTTCCTCCTCTTCCTCCTGCTTCTCCTCTTCTCCTCCTGCCATTTTAGATAATTATAACTTGTAAAAGGAGTGATTTTAATAACAGCAAAACAGGTAAATGGCTCCAGCAGACACAAAAAGGCCGCTCAGACATCGGCGTCGAATGTAATCACGGCGGGATACAAAGCTTCGCCGTTATTTGTGCGTGTGTGTTGTGTGTGTGTTGTGTGTGTGTGTGTGTGTGCGGTCGAACGGCGGCAGAAGAGGCGGGGTAATGTGGTCAAATTATACCCTCGTCCGCGGACTCCTCGTCTCTCCCGTCTTTTGTTCCCGTCGTCTGTTTCTGAAGCGTGTGAAAATGATCGCGCTGGAGCCTCCAGGGGGGTGGGGGGGCGCAAACACAGGGGGAGGGGGGGGTGGGGGAGCGATAATGGACAGATATGTACAGAGGAAAGAGAACGAGGGATGAAGAGAGCAAACATTGAGAGCGTCAGACGGATGCAGACACGATCCCCGATGAAGGTCAAAAGCTCGAGCGATAATGGTGGGGAATGTATGAGGCACGAGATGTTTAGAGCCAGAGCGGACACGCCTCAGTGGCACACGTTTGCGGACCCCTTTCCGAAGCAGGTCCGGCTCGCTGTATCCGTACTTTGAGCGCGGGTCTAGATCACCCGACATGAACGTCATCAGTAGCACGACATTTCGGGAATCAGAAAAGGCTAATTCTGCAGCAGGAGCTAAAAAAAAAACAACTTGGAACTAGGTCCGTAGGAGTTGCGGTTCGGATGGAGAAGAGATCTTCACTCACGGGGTGTGGGAGCACGCTGGCGCAACCAGAAAGCCAGGGCATCCGTCGGCGGCGCCATCTTGGATCAATAAATGTGACAATTCTGCGTCAAAGTGGAGCGAAATGGCAGACGAAGGCGCCGAAAACGGTCAGCGGAAGAAGGAAGAAGCTTGCGGACCAATCAAATAAACGGGGCACGACAAATCAAATCAGGCAAAACTCGAGGGTTCGTACGGTAATCGGGCGGCGATTTGAGGAGATTGTGATTGTGGCCGAGCGAGGGACAAGAACGTCAGAAAAGCTTGTTTTGATATAAACAATTGGTTTAAACAAACAGAAAAAAGGTTAATATATTCGATTTGTATACATATAATAATAACAACAATGCATTATATATGTTGTATTATATATGTAACACCCCCTTTTTTCAGTTTTTTTTTCTGTCATTTTTGTGTCATTTTTTTTATGTTGTTATTGTCTGTCTTTCAATAAAAAGCAAAAATGTAATATATATATATATAAAAAAAAAGAGGAATTGACGTCTCGCAGTTTATTCTTTGTACAGAGACGTTTTCAAAAAGCCAAATGTGTTTTACTGCTAATTATTTCATTATCCCATCTCTGCTAGCAAAATGATATGAAAAGATATAACTTTATCAAACGCCGACTTGATCCGGTCTTGAACCAACATATTGAACCAACATATCGACAGATGCTAACTCGCTAACATGCTGAGCCCACACGCTCAGCAAACCAAAGCTAGCAGTGCACGTTAGCATCAGCCGCTTCCTGTTTATCGTCGATTCGAAGACGCGTTACACGTGTTGAAGAAGTCTGAAACTCAAACATGAAGATGAGCAGCTGCTTAGCTAGCTTAGCCAAAAGTGTGGTTATGTACGTTAGCCGTGATTATAGCTGCAAAGTATTAGCGCAAAGTATTAGCGCAAAGTATTAGCGCAAAGTATTAGCGCAAAGTATTAGCGCAAGTATTAGCGCGAAAAGTATTAGCGCAAAGTATTAGCGCAAAGTAATTAGCGCAAAGTATTAGCGCAAGTATTAGCAGTCGTTTAGCGCCCTCTGAGTTCTTAGCCAAAGTGTTTATGTACATTAGCCGTGATATAGCGGCAAAGTATTGCGCTAAAGTATTAGCGCAAGTAGAGTTAAGCGCAAAATATTAGGGTCGTTAGCGTACTTTGAGTTCTTAGCCAAAAGTGTGTTATGTACGTTAGCCGTGATTATAGCTGCAAAGTATTAGCGCAAAGTATTAGCGGTGGTTTAGCCGGGAGCTCTTTGTGCGGAAGGTAACCAAAACCTGACTACTCAAGTAGTGTCAAATAAAGTTTTATTTGGTGGTGTCTGAAAACTACTAAAAGAAAAAATGGTATTAAAAAGTCATGAAGATCGATCGCTCGGTTTGAGGAATGAAAGTTCAGACTGCTGCAACTTTGTTTCTTGGAATAAAATGTTTCTCAACTCACCTAAGCTTTACCTTCTTCTGCTGCTGCTGGACATTTGGACGCGTCCCTCTGCGCTGCCCCCCGGGGACACGGAGGCGCAGCACCAATCGGGACGCACCAGAGCCCCGTGAGGTCTGTAAGTCCCTGGCCCGAGTCCTGGTTAAGTCCCGGTTAAGTCCAAAGCCCGAGGACTAACGCTGATCTGGGACGCATCTGGAGCGCGGTGGACTAAGCCGAGCCCGAGGTGGAGGTCAAGGACGGAGCGGTTAAGAAACGGGTCCAACGCGCAAACTTTCACTTACGGGGGAGAAAAGTTTGGGTTTTCAGGCCTTCAGTTGTTACAAGAGAGTTTAAAATGGACTAAATGTGGGAAAATGCCTCTATTCTGAATGAAACTGCTCAACCGCTGGACACAACTGCCAATATTAAAGGAGACATGTTGTTTTTTTGTATTTCCTGGCATTTAGTATCAAGTTAAACCCATAACGTCGATTTTTGCCCGTTTTAAATCGATCTGAAACTGCTTGAAAATAGAAGCAGATCCATTAACTTCCTGTTCAAAACCGTAGAACTGACAAGCCCCGCCCCCTCACAGTGACATTTCCCCAAAACAAGCAGCAGACTTGTCATTTACGTGTTTTTTCATGGTTGAAAAATGGCTATATGTGATTTATTTTTTTTATTTTTTTAACCCTGCACTGATCGCAATGATGCTGTGGGAGGGCACAGGGGGAAGGTGAAAACAAGGACTTTCTGAGCCGCGGTTGCAGGAGAATACGGGGTCAAACTGCAGGAATCAATGGCAATGAGATCATGACGTGAGAACGCTGTTATAACCCGGAGCTCAGAAAATGTATTGATCTCAAACAACGTAATAAAAGGAAACGACAATGACGCAGAGTTCGCTGTTTGATTTTCTAACTTCACGTTGTTTGAATCAACAAAATCCTGCGAGTCGACCGCTGTGGCGATTTCGGGGGTTAAATGAAAAAATAAAAGAATACATCAATTGAATGATTACTCAAACATTAATAAATCACAAAAAAATACAACTTTGAGAGGACAAATGAGAAGGAAAGACACTTAAAACATGGTTAAAAGCTCTTATAAGTCATTTTGCATAATAAGTCTCCTTTAAAGCGCCCTCTACAGGTCGGACGACTCATTGAACTAAAATGCAGTTGAGATAAATATATTTTATCCCAGAATAGCACATTTTTGTTTATAATTTCACTTCCTGTTTGTAATCGATGACATCACACAAAACTCATCTAATGTCAATTTTTTTGACTGGAATGAGTGTTCCTGCTGTGATGTCACTTCCTGTCATTTTCTACACATTTTTCAAACTTTTCTCCCACAAAAACCTGCTCGATCGGTGTAAAACTATCATTTAAATGTACGACAGGTATAAACACACCAAATAAAGTCAAAATTAGAAAATGGTAAAATCCTGTCGTGGCACTTTAATCTTTGTAAAGTGCAAATTTAGACTTACACATTGTAATCAGATGAGAATGACCAGAAAACTGTCTCTAACTCAGTTCAGACAGAAACAAACGGCTGACACGGCTCCAGAACAGCACAATACATCGGGTTTATTGTATATTCGTTGTTGTGGCGGTGATGTAACGCGGCGGTCCGCGGTGATGTAACCCGTGCGTGTTTGAGTGGGAAACACCTGCAGAAGGACGAGCAGCTGAACCCACGGCCCTGTGAGTAACGTGCTTATGTGAGAACGCGATTGTTCTGGACCAAACCTGACAGGAACACAAAACACAATATTCTTTTACAACGTCGTCACTTACTGCTAAAACCTGCAACTGTAAATAAACTCTCTCTCAAACCTTTGCTACAGCCTTGGAGTTCAGAGGTTAAAAACATCAGCAAAAATGGCAAAAAGGACAAATTGGATCGACTCAATTTGACTCTGATTTTAATTTGTCTGTGTCATGGTTTTGTGCTTCCTTTGTTTTCTGGTTGATGTCTATTTCCTTCTCCGCTCTCTGGTCCTAGTTTGTGTCCGTTGTGTGTTTTATGTTATAAAATGGAAAAAATTAATGCATTAATAATCATAATAATAATAATAATCATAACCATAATAATAATAATAATAATAATAATAATAATAATAATAATAATAACAATAATAACAATAATAATACCAAATAATAATAACAACATAACAATAATAATACAATAACATAACATAATAATAATAATAATAATAATAATAATAATAATAATAATAATGATGATAATTCATTAAATAAATACTTTTAAAAATCTTACAATAATAATATTAATCAATTCAATTACATTTTATTCCAGACTAATTTTTTAGAAACAAACAAACATAGTTAGAAAAATAAATAATTAATTTTAATAATTGCTTTTTTTGTTGTTAATAAATTGTTTTTCTAGACGCTCACAATCTCATGCATTATTAATTCACTCACATTCAGTGGTAAAAGTCTGTTCTCACGATTATATTGTGAGCTAATTAACCGGTTGATCTTGACATCCCTTTTCACAACCAAAAATGACTGTAAAAATCCCTCTTTCACAACTCTTAGTCCCGTCAAATGTGCGAGAATTCATTGAAAAAAAACCTGCATTCTCATGGACAAAGCACGACGCATAAATAATTCATAATAATTCTGCATAATTCTGTCTGAGGCTGTGTTTTTTGTAGGAGTCCTGGGACCAAACGGGGCACAGGTGAAACAAAAGACTTGAACTTGTAATGACCTGAAGTTCACGCTAATGAAAAATGTTAGAAAAAATGAACATAAAGGTCTGATTTGGTCATGTCAACAGAAAAAAGTGAAAAACACATTTAAAAAGTAGGCTCTATTTTCTTACAATTTATCCAGTTTATAGCCAACATTCAAGTATTATTTAAAACTTATTTTGCCAAACCAGCGCAGGCGATATAATCCTCTAGAATCCACTTTTCATTTCGTAGATGGAGAAAGACCTGATTTAGAGTTAATAACATGAATTTAAATGTGATTTGTGTCGCGCAGGCGTCGCCGAAGCCGACTCGGTCCCGAAACAGGTTTATGACGCGGAGAAAATGATTATCCTTCCACAGGCGGCCTTTGGAGACGAGGCAGGCGCGCGTTTCTTTTAACGGCCGCGCTTTAGGTCGCCGTGGTAACTCCGTAGAAAAACACGTGATTGTGGAGGAAAGGCCGTACTTTCACCTCAATCATAGTCATTTTACACATGCAGGGCGTGTACATGCGGAGCTGCACGTGTGAGAGCGCGCATTCCGTGACCTTACGGCATGTTAAAGCGCCCCCTACAGGTCGGACGACACACTGAATTAAAACGCAGTTAAGATTGATATATTTTGACAGTTTGATCACAGAATAGCACATTTTTTTGCTTTAAAATGTCACTTCCTGTTTGTAATTGATGACATCACACTAGGAAATTACCCAAACTCATCTAAAGCCAAAAACATTTTTCTTTGACGAATACAAATACATGAGAGCGACTTTATTTTGTTGAATTCATGTTTAAAGAGTCAAAAAAAGTTGTTTCTTTTGTGTAAATTCTGCACAAACTTTGACTGGAATGAGTGTCCCTGCTGTGATGTCACTTCCTGTCATTTTCTACAGCTTTTTCAACGTTTTCTCCACAAAATACCTGCTCGATCGGTGTAAAACTTTCATTTATATGTACGACAGGTACAAAACACATCAGATAAAAGTCAAAATTAGAACGTTGTAAAAACCTGTCACGGGCACTTAAAGTCTGGTAGTATTTAAGGAAGTATTTCAAAAACGCTTCGGAGCAATGGAGTTGTATGGCCTTAATTCTGTTCTGAAAATAACACGTTTCATATTTAGTAGGTTATGAGTCTTTAGTTGCCTCGAAGATTAAGTGCTTTATTATAACGTTGCGGCAAAAGTTCTCGAGTTCACAAATTGGAAGCTTGGGCGGCTTTGGAAGAGAAGCAAAACAGCGTTAAAAAGAGCTTGTTTTGATCACGGAGGGAGCAGAAAGTACAGATCATTTCCAACTCAATGAAAGCACACAAGCCTAAACAAGCTACTGAAGTACGACGACAACTCGCCACGACTGCTGAATCACTACTTATACACACAACTTTTACGACAACGTAGAGTAGATCAGACGGAGAACCGACCGTATTTTCTAACGGTCGGCGTTCCGTCCTGCGCGTCGCATTTCCCTTTAACGTCGCACAAACTGGCATCGAACGTCGTCTGCGGGAAGGACGCGGGATCTGCCAAGACATCTGGCAACCCCACTGATCCGTTTGTCCAAAGCCGTGTCTGGCAACGGCGATTACACCCGACATGGCAACGCACTAGCCGCACACGACCAGCGGCGTTCAAGGGGAAATCCATCCCCGCGACGCGGCCGGTATCCGGACGGAGACGGGCGAGGCTCTGATTTGGCTGTAGACAAAAGGGCTGCCGGTTCTATAGGTGCGGCGCACAAAGAAAGGGCATTAGCGGGAGAGGGAGGGGCGGACACCTTCGCCCGCGCGGGAGGATGGAGAGGCAGGAAAACAGATAAAACAGATAAGAACGACGCGGCGTGAATCTAAATGAAGGACATGAAAGGGGAGATGCACAGACTGACAGGCGGCGGGGGTCAGGGCCGTACGCCACAATGCAATCATGTAAAGGGGGGAGGGAAAATGGGGGAGGGAGATGTTGTGATTGTAGACAGGCCTCAAGAGAAGAAGCACGTCAGCGCAAGTTAATGTACAAGACGCACAATCCGAGTCCAACGGTCACATTTACGGGGCACTTTTCTACTTTCAAAGGCACTCAGGGCACTTTATGACAAAAACAACTCACTCGTTCACACGTTCACGAGCCAGTGTGAACGGACGCCGGGGGCGACGGGGAGTCAAGTGTCGTGTGTCGTGCACAAGGACACAACGGCAGGATTTATCTGTGTCAGCTCAGATCAACCAGCTGAAAAACAAGGTCTAATTCAGCCCAATTTATAGACAAACCGGGACTGAATCAGACTAAAGAAGGACTAAACCTGGGCTGAACCAGGACTAAACCTGGGCTAAACCAGGAATGAACTAGGGCTAAACCAGGAATGAACTAGGGCTAAACCAGGGCTAACCAGAACCAGGCTAAACCAGGGCTAAACCAGGGCTGAACAAGGACTGAACCAGTGCTGAACCAGAGCTAAATTAGAGCTAACCAGGTCTAAATTAGGGCTAAACTTGAACTAAACTAGGGCTTAACCAGGTCTAAACTAAGGCTAAACCAGGTCTAACCAGGACTAAACCTAGACTAAACCAGGGCTAAACCAGGTCTAAATCATGGCTAAACCAGGGGTAAACCAGGACTAAACCAGGGTAAACAGGACTAAACAAACAAGGGCTAAACCAGGGTAAACCAGGACTAAACCTAGACTAAACAGGGAAACCAGGTCTAAATCATGGCTAAACCAGGGTAACCAGGGCTAAAACAGGAATAACAGGACTAAACAAGGACTAAACCAGGAGTAAACCAGGACTAAAGCAGGAATAAACCAGGGCTAAACCAGGACTAAACCAGGATTAAACCAGGACTAAACCTGGACTAAACCAGGTCTAAACAGGAGACCACAAGCAGGAGAAGAATAACATCTAACAAAGGTCAAAATTAGCATCAGAACAGTTGTAATAACCCGACTAGAAGAGCAGAAGTGATGGTAGTTTTGATGTGAATGGGAGTAATATCACATTCAGCCTTTGACAGTGACCTTTGTGCTCGTGATGCTAATGATGCTGGATAATGCTAACGTCCCTGACACTAATGGAATATAACAATATTGTTCCCGTCACTCTCTGCTCCAAACGCCAACGCAACCCGAGCCTGACTCACCAACAGGACAGACTTTCACCAACGCCACAACGCGTTTTCGACTCCTGGAGGCGACGCGAAATGTTCAGTGGAAATATATGCGTGATGAAATACAAAAAAACATTTACAAAAGAAAATCTGTTTAGAAAAGACGCAGCGGTAATAAAGCGAAATGTCCACGAGGAGGATTTTAGAGACAGAAGAAATGCGAAAGATTACGCAAAGATTTAACGATTGATGGGAAGAACAATGTCTAAGAGCAGAACGAAGAGCTCCCCCTGCAGATCCCTTCAGAAAATACATAGTCAGTCTCTTTCTTTATCATAATAAGTCCGTATAATCTAATACAAAAACATTTAACATTGGCAAAAACAAAACAAAAACAAAAAACAGAGCCAGGGTTTCTCAGGAGAGTTCGTTTTCGTCTACAAGGCTGGTTTTTCCCACCCCGAGACAGCAGGGGGCGACGACGGGCACTTCAAACGCCCCGAAAATACATATATCAACCATCACAGCGACTTCGGTAAGGTGAAAATGTTACTTAGTTTCTGCTTTAACTAAAAAAAAAAAAAAAGCTCATGGGAGAAAGTAGATGAGAAGAAAGGGTTTTAGCATTGGGGCTAAACTGGAACTGAACGCGGGATGGACCACGCGGAACTAAACAGGACTAGAACGAGACCGAACCTGGAACAACGTCAGGACGAAGCTGAACTCAAACGAGGACGTCTAAAAAATCTTAGTGGGTCGAAATACTTTAAAAGCAAAAGAAATGGCAGCACTTTTTTACCATTTTGAGTCTCTGGAGAGGCCGACCCGGAGGCAGACTTTAACCATGAAATCTGATTACATTTTCATCTTTTTAAACTCGTGTGCCTTTATTTTATTAAACAGGAAGAACATGTGTTAAAGTTTGTGAAAAGACTTGGCTTAAAAAAGGCTCGGTCTGCATAAATTAATAGTCTCCAAGTTTTTATTTAGTTTAGCATTGAAGATATAATGGCGCGAGAAACTTCAACATGTTTTAATACTTCTTATGACCTTCCATTACTAAACCATTCCGAATAATTACTTGTGGCAATAATTTTTCTTTGGATTTATTCAAGCTTTTAGCCATTCATTTCTCCAGAAGTATACAAAGTACAAAGTTGTAGTAGCAGTAGCAGTAGTAAGTAACAGAAGTACAACAGTAGTTAAGGTTATCAGAATGTGCAAATACATTTGTTTGGTTTCATATAAAAGTACGCTAAATTAAGCTTGTATAAATAGACATTATTCATAAAAAGTACCTTAAATAAACCTTTTCAAATCAAATACCTGTTTTACACACGATAACATGCAAAAGTATATTTATGTTTACATTTTGTGTTTTGGTTCTTACATTGATTATTTGATCTGAAAGTTTTGTCATGTTGTTCTGGTTCAGTCCCGGTTCAGTCCTGGTTCAGTCCCGGTTCAGTCCTGGTTCAGTCCGGTTCAGTCCTGGTTCAGTCCTGGTTTCAGTCCGGTTCAGTCGGGTTCAGTCTGGTTCAGTCCCGGTTCAGTCCGTGGCAGTAGGATTGCTTTGCCGTGGTTCTCCTCCAGGTTTTCTCACAGAGACACAGGGGGCGCTCTTCCTCACACACACACAGGGGGCGCTCTTCCTCACACAAACACAGGGGAGCGCTCTTCCTCACACAGACACAGGGGCGCCTCTTCCTCACACACACACAGGGGGCGCTCTTCCTCACACAGACACAGGGGGCGCTCTTCCTCACACACACACAGGGGGCCTCTTCCTCACACAAACACAGGGGAGCGCTCTTCCTCACACAGACACAGGGGGCGCTCTTCCTCACACAAACACAGGGGAGCGCTCTTCCTCACACAGACACAGGGGGCGCTCTTCCTCACACAGACACAGGGGGCGCTCTTCCTCACACAGACACAGGGGGCGCTCTTCCTCACACAGACACAGGGTGCGCTCTTTCCTCACACAGACAAAGGGGGTCTTCCTCACAGACACGGGGCGCTCTTCCTCACACACACCAGGGGGCTCTTCCTCGCTCTTCCTCACACAAACACAGGGGAGCGCTCTTCCTCACACAGACACAGGGGAGCGCTCTTCCTCACACAGACACAGGGGGCCTTCCTCACACAGACACAGGGGCGCTCTTTCCTCACACAGACACAGGGGGCGCTCTTCCTCACACAGACACAGGGGGCGCTCTTCCTCACACAGACACAGGGGGCGCTCTTCCTCAACACAGACACAGGGGGCGCTCTTCCTCACACAGACACAGGGGGCGCTCTTCCACACAGACAGGGGGCGCTCTGGGACAGTTCTCCGTTTGCCAAATTGCTCGTTTCATGGCTTGATTCTCTGACTTTCTGTCGGTTAAATCAGACGTCGCGATACAGAAATAAACAGAATTAGTATTATTAGTGTCGTTAAAGTCAAAATAATGCTCAAAACTGGTGGCTGATATAGACTACAAAACGTAAATAGAGCATAAAATAATCCACACAAGAGCAGAAATATCACTTTAAAGCCTTATTTGGGAGATTGTGCCACGTATTTGTCTCTTTTTTGTGGTCATTTTTAGAGTTTTAATCAAAGACAACACACTTTCGCACAGCTCCAGAACAACAACAGTGAGATCATCCATTTCCCGATACGTCTCTACCAAACCGGCCGCACGCTAAAGCTGCGCGCGCCTGTCACAGTTAGCGCTAAAGCCTAACAAAAAGATCCAGCGTGTGCCGAGGCGCGAGCTACGCAAGTCATTTACATCGGACGTGTTTTCGCAGTCAGCACTCTTTCCGCGCCGGAATGTAAGCGGGCAATTTCAACGCCCAACCGCAGCCGACGCGCGCCTCGTTTTCAGCTGTCAGGGCCCGCGACGAGGTGGTACACACAGCGCGGCGGCGGGCGGCAGCGGGCGGTGGAGGGCCGTCGTAGTGATTTGTGATGCCACTGGAGGTTAAGCACTCGACGCGCGGCTCCGCTATTCACCGCACGGACGCGGTGTCGTTCTTCACGGCGGGGGAGAACGGGGGGAGCGGGGGGAGAACGCGGGGGGAGAAACGCGGGGGGAGAACGCGGGGGGAGAACGCGGGGCTCGGTGTCGGCGCGGTGAGAGGGTCATTTAGCAAAGAAAGTAAGTGTAAGTGTAAACTCGGACTGAGACGGACGCAGAAGGTTATGTTCTCATTTAAAGCCTAGGAAAAGATTGAGCGAGCCATTTTTTTTCATCAAGTTACAACTTAAAGCGCCCCCTACAGGTCGGATGACTCACTGAACTAAAATGCAGTTAAGATGTAATCACAGAATGCGCATTTTTTAGGTTTATAATTTCACTTCCTGTTTGTAATTGATGACATCACACAAGGAAATTACCCAGAAAACACTGGGAAACACCGAATTTAATCGCAAAACATTTTTTATTTGACAAAGAAAATATGAGAGCGACGTTATTTTGTTGAATTAGTGTTTAGAGAGTCAAAATAAGCTGTTTATTTGTGTAAATTCTGCATACACTTTGACTGGAATGACATTTCCACCTCGTGTTGTCGTTTTTATAAATCCCAAACCGGAAAGTCTCGTACGTAGCACACATACATTTCCACTCTCAAAGTCATTTTCAATCTGACGGAAGCGTTTATTCTCTCCTGAGCGTTGATTGGTCCTGCCCAAAGGGAGGAGTTATAACCAGGGTTGCCAGATTTTCAGGGAGCAACAAGTGACCAAACCTTTGGGTGGGAAAAAAAAGCCCAAAACAAACCCCACAAAAAGAAATGCATAAAATGAACAATGAATGAAACGTGTATTTCACATTTAACATCAATGAACTGTAAACAGCATTTGAGTCATTCCTGTGCAAACTGCCACGAAACAGAGCAGAAAAAAGGCTAAAATTCACTTATTTTATGACATGAAAAGTGACGCTGAGAAGCAAGCCAAACAAGGGGAACCCAAGACCCCCAAAATCTGTCAAAAATTTATATAAATTCGTCCTCAAAGGCGTGATTTGTGACTTTTAAATGAAGGTGGACGACGTATAAACGATCGTTCGGTCTCTCCAACGTGAAGCTCATCGCCTTGACATGCGCTCCATTATCGTCTTTGTTATCGGGACGAGCTTCTGTCTGTAAGAGATGTTTAATGCCACACCGCGGAACATTCCAGGCAGAGCAATAGCACCTTCACCAGGGATATTCAACTGAAGTTTCCTGAGGGACAGACTTCTAACCAGGTCGGAAACCAGGTCCAAACCAGGTCTAAACCAGGCCTAAAGCAGGTCCAAACCAGGTCCAAACCAGGTCCAAACCAGGTCCAAACCAGGTCCAAACCAAACAGGTCTAAACAGGTCAAAAGGTCCAAACCAGGTACCAGGCCAAAACCAAGGTCCAAACCAGGTCCAAACCAGGTCAAAATAGGTCAAACCAGGTCCAAAACCAGGTTCAGGTAAACCAGGTCGGAAACCAGGTCCAAACCAGGTCTAAACCAGGTCTAAAGCAGGTCCAAACCAGGTCCAAACCAGGCCAAAACAGGTCTAAGGCAGGTCTAAACCAGGCCTAAAGCAGGTCCAAACCAGGTCCAAACCAGGTCAAACCAGGTCCAAACCAGGTCTGAACCAGGTCTAAACCAGGTCCAAACCAGGTCTAAAGCAGGTCAAACCAGGTCAAACCAGGTCCAAACCAGGTCAAAACCAGGTAAAGCAGGTCTAAAGCAGGTAACCAGGTCTGAACCAGGTCTAAACCAGCAAACCAGGCCTAAAGCAGGTCAAACCAGGTCCAAACCAGGTTCCAAACCAGGTCAAACCAGGTCTAAACCAGGTCCAAACCAGGTCTGAGCAGGTCAAAACCTGGTCTAAAGCAGGTCAAAACCAGGTCTAAACCAGGTCTAAAGCAGGTCTAAAGCAGGTCCAAACCAGGTCCAAACCAGGCCAAAACCAGGCCTAAAGCAGGTCCAAAAAGGTCTAAACAGGTCTAAACCAGGTCCAAACCAGGTCCAAACCAGGTCAAACCAGGTCTAAACCAGGTCCAAACCAGGTCTGAAGCAGGTCAAAACCTGGTCTAAAGCAGGTCAAAACCAGGTCCAAACCAGGTCTAAAGCAGAAGTAAATAAGGACCAAGCAAAACCAGCAAACCAGGTGGGTCGCGGGCCGGATCAGATCATTTGGCGTGCCTGATCTGGCCTCCAGGCCTTAACTTGAATGGCCCTGATCTCCACGGAGACAAAGCAGGCAGAACCGAGCTCCATTTCCAGAACGATCCTGTGGAAGTGAAACCACGTTTGTGTTGATTTACTGGCACTGAACTCCATATTTTCCACTCTTTTCATAATCATCTGAATCTGATTTAAATACATTTGCTCCAGTAATAAACCCAGCAGATGCTGATTACAGTGGTCTCCACCACATTCTGAACGCAGAAGAGACGGCGTCTGCCTCCGTTATTCCTGCTCCATCTCCAAGTGTTGCCGTTGAAACATGACCAAACCACAGCCTCGACACCGCGCTGTTTTGGCACGCTGATTTCATTTGATTTTCAGATTTCTGTTGTATCCCCCACCTCCCCATCCCCCCCAATTTCATGGTCTGGAATAACTCCGGGGCACTTCATTCACAGCTTTTCATCTGGACCCTGACCCACATACGGACAACGCGAACGCCTGATGAATGTGACTGTGGAGAAAGTGGAGATTATTAAGTCGAAGAGGGGGAACGAGAGGAGAGAGAGGAGGACGAGAGAGGAACGAGAGGAGGAAGAGAGGAGGAACGAGAGGAGGAGAGGAGGAACGAGAGGAGGAACGAGAGGAGGAACGAGAGGAGGAACGGGAGGAGAGTGAGGAGAGGAGAAGAGAGGAACGAGGAGAGAGGAGGAGCCGGAGGAACGGAGGAACGAGAGGAGGAACGAGAGGAGGAGAGGAACGAGAGGAGAAGGAGGAGGAACGAGAGGAGGAACGAGAGGAGAGAGGAGAGTGAGTGAGGAGGAACGAGAGGAGGAACGAGAGGAGGAACGAGAGGAGAGTAAGGAGGAAGGAAGGAGGAAGGAACGAGAGGAGGAGTGAGGAGGAACGAGAGGAGAAGAGGAGGGAGAGAGAAGGAGGAGGAGGAGAGAGAGGAGGAACGGAGGAACGAGAAGAAGAGAGGTTGAGGAAGAGAGGAGAACGAACGAGAGGAGGAACGAAAGGAGGAACGAGAGGAGGAACGAGAGGAGGAACGAGAGGAGGAACGAGAACGGAGGAAGAGAGGAGGAACGAGAGGAGGAACGAGAGGAGGAAGGAGGAAGGAAACGTAGAGGAGGACGAGAGGAAGAACGAGAGAGGAACGAGACGAGGAGGAACGAGAGGAGGAAGGAGTGAGGAGGAACGAGAGGAGGAAAGAGAAGGAGGACGAGAGGAGGAGGAGGAGAGGAGGAACGAGAGGAGGAGAGGAGGAGAGGAGAGAGGAAGAGGAGGAGAGGAGAGAGAGGAGGAACGAGAGAGAACGAGAGGAGAAGAAGAGGAGAGTGAGGAGGAACGAGAGGAAGGAACGAAGGAGGAACGAGAGGAGGAAGAAGGAAGGAGGAACGAGAGGAGGAACGAGAGGAGAGTGAGGAGGAAAGAGAGGAGGAACGAGGAGGAAAGGGAACGAGAGGAGGACGAGAGGAGAGTGAGGAGGAAAGAGAGGAGGAACGAGAGGAGGAACGA
>BJKM01000985.1:116196-157678 GCA_015082035.1 Chaenogobius annularis | reverse complement strand
GTAGTAGTAGCAGTAGTAGTAGCAGTAGTAGTTGTAGTAGTAGTAGTAGCAGTAGTAGTAGTAGTAGCAGTAGTAGTAGCAGTAGTAGTAGCAGTAGTAGTTGTAGTAGTAGTAGTAGCAGTAGCAGTAGCAGTAGCAGTAGTAGTAGCAGTAGCAGTAGTAGTAGCAGTAGTAGCAGTAGTAGTAGTAGTAGCAGTAGTAGTAGCAGTAGTAGTAGCAGTAGTAGTTGTAGTAGTAGTAGTAGCAGTAGCAGTAGCAGTAGCAGTAGTAGTAGTAGTAGTAGTGAGAGTAAATGATCAGTACATTTGAGCCTTTTTGGCACCGTTTCTTCTTTATTCCTCAGTTTTGACTTCCTGCTTGTGACTTTTCCCGTTTCAAACTGAAGTCCCTTTGGCGTGACTTCTCAGCGCTTCGGAGTAAACAACCCTTTGCTTAAAACCGTCGTCGGCGCCTGTAACCAACTGTTCGCGCTCGCGCGGGGAGGAAATAAAACAAGGGCGCAGACGTTCCGCTCACTGCTGCACTCGGCCCCCGTCAGAAAAGCCCGGCTCCGCCGCGGCAACAGCTGCTCCTTCTACAGCAGAAGTACACACTCGGAGGGCGGGGCATAATGCCACTATATAAATACATATATGAGCCCAGAAAAGATGCGCTTCAGATGCGAGGAATGGAGTCATTATGGGATGCGAATGAGCGATTGTTTGACACAAGGGAAGGAGAGACGACAGGAAACGGGTCCAACTGGAGGAGGAAGTAGTATAGGGCTCATCCAATCAGGTTCATTTGGTCTTTTTCTCCTTTTGGGCTCGTCTTCAGAACGGGAACTACTGTAAACGAGAAAACCACATTATGGACCGGGCTGGAGCCATCGTGACCCGGATCGAAGGACCAAGTTTAAATACGGAAACGTGCCCACGGTGGGACACTGACCCGGGACGAGGGGGGGGCCTTTCCGCTCTCTCACGCGCGGAGCTGCAGGTGGCGCTGTCGTTCTGCGTCTATCGCCGACGACCGCTGCCAAAACCGACGTAAAAACAGGACTCAAGACACATCGCTGCGAGTCACGTGACACGAGTCCAAACAACAAAAACTACAAACATCTCAAACATGCGGGCGCCGCACCGGGCGCTGCACGCTGGCGCTGCACGCGGGCGCTGCACGCGGGCGCTACACGCGGGCGCTGCACGCGGGCGCTACACGCGGACGCTACATGTGGACGCTAGATGTTTCCGTGAGTCCAGCAAACAGACTGAAAGGATCGCCAAGGCGACAGCGGTGTGAGGGCACGGAGAAGCAGAAGGGAAGCGCTGTTTAGGGGACAATATACTGACAATTAACAGCAAAATCAAATGTGTGAACGTTCTGCCTCACAAAACCTGGAGCAAAGCCACTCGTCTAAGCTCCCGTGGCTTTAAAACAGCACATTTACATTTACATTACATGGGGAAAAAAACACACACAGACTCCTTGAAACGGACACATTTGAAAGAATCTGGACTAAATGGGACAATTATTTTGAAACTTATGTGCCTTAACCTTTTTTTTCATGAGATGCCCTTTTTTAAATTTCATTTTAATTTGAATATGTATGCTTTTATTATTATTATTATTATTATTATTATTATTATTATTATTATTATTATTATTATTATTATCATTATCATTATTATTTTATCTTCTTTTTAATTATTTTTAGTTTATAAATGTTTTCTCTTCTTTTTTTTTGTCTTGTGTTTTTTAAAATCTCTTTTTTCCTTTCAGTTTGAAAAATAATAATAATAATAACAATAATAATTAAAACAATGAAACATTAACATTTATGTACATAACTGTTTAAAATCATTTCAGTTTTGACCCATTTATTCCTTCATATTTAAATACTACTACTCCAAATAGAGCTGAAATGGGAATCAGAAATATCGAAGTATAACATATAAACTTTTTGAATGTGTTTTTTTCGACGTTTTTTGCCTGATCACTTTATCTCGTTCTGCGCAACAATTTGGAAGAATCTTGTGTCACGGGCAAATGGTTAAAAAGCCCGTGCTCTAGAACTTGTACTCAGACCGACATTTTGGAAGTCAAGCGCATAAAGTATAAGTATTATTAAGCTGGGTAAAAAAAGAAATCCCTGTCTACTGTGTTCTCCTTTGTTCATTCTTCTGCCATTTCAACTTCTGATCTTTCCACCGCTAAAGTTCCTCCAACTGCATCTTATTTGGTAAATTAAACCCGCGTCGAGCCAAGAATTCTGCCAAAACTCAGAAGCGCAACGCGGCAGCTGCAAACCCGGTTCATCACCGCACCGCTCCCGGTTGTCTGAAATAACTGCGTTCACACAAAAAAGAAAAAAAAAAAACCAAGAGGCCGAGAACGTGTTGGCGTGACGGGTCGGTGCCGGAGCACGGGAAAGACAAACTCGCCGCGTGTTTTTCGCGTTCGCGTCGTGGGAGGCCGCGCGCTGTGCTGTTGTATCGATCCCTGTGTTTGTTTACCCCCCCCCCTTTCCTGCGCCCCCGGAGGCGTGCGCGGATCGAGCGGCGTCGTTAGCATCGCTTTTGGCTGACTTGCTTCTCCGCGCCGGCGCTGCAGAGGTGAGAGCGGGTGGGCGGCGCGTAGGAGGGCCGGCGAGCTAAAAAGTTCAATGTGGAACTCCTGTAAACCCGCGGCTGGAATTTTAAGTGAGCGTTGGCAGCGAACAACACGGATTAAAAACAGTTTTCCGGCTAGAACTTCGGCATGTTTAGCTCGGAGTGGGGGAAGTAGGGCTGTTTAAGAAGCTTGGGCGGAGATACTGGAGGGGAAACAAGCATCAAGTTTGTGTGTTTTATTCAAGGCTGGGCAATTAATAGCTTTGGTCGAGATTCCGTCACGTTAATGAGCCTCTTTTTAATTGAAAGTTCCAGACAGTTTGGAGTCCAGACTTTGGAGAAGACGTGGATTAATTGTATAAAATGAGGCGGCAGTGAGGCGCAGTGGGGCGCAGTGGGGCGCAGTGGGAGGCAGTGGGCGCAAGTGGGGCGCATGTGGGCGGCTAGTGGGGCGTGTGGGGCGCTGTGGGGCGCGTGGGGCGCAGTGGGGCGCAGTGGGGCGCAGTGGGGCGCTGTGGGGTGCTGTGGGGCGGCTGTGGGGGCGCAGTGGGGCGCAGTGGGGGCGGCAGTGGGGCGCCGGGGGAGGACGTAGGTACGAACAGTATTAGGACTCGCGTTAACAAACGGGTGAACGTCTTCGCGGTTTGAAAAGGCGATTCTGGTTCTCCGGTCGGCCACGAAACTCCACTCTCACATCGTCTCTAGGTAAACTTCACTCCCTCCAGGTAAACTCTCATCCACATCTTCACATCTCACTCTCAGGTAAACCTCACATCTCACTCCAGGTAAACTCTCACTCTCATATCTCACTCAGGTAACTCTCACATCTCACTCCAGGTAAACTCTCAACTCCAGGTAACTCTCACTCTCCACCAATCTCACGCCAGGCTAAAATCTACTCTCACATCTCAACTGCAGGGTAAACTCTCACTCTCAACTCCCAGGTAAACTCTCACTCTCACATCTCAACTCCAGGTAAACCTCACTCTCAAATCTCATCCAGAGAACTCTCACTTCACATCTCACTCAGGTAACTTACTTCACATCTCACTCCAGGTAAACTCTCACATCTCACTCCAGGTAAACTCTCCTCACTACACTCTCACTCAGGTCAATCTCTCACATCTCACTCCAGTTAACTCTCACTCTCAACATCTCACTCCAGTAACTCTCACTCTCACATCTCACTCCAGGGTAAACTCTCACTCTCACATCTCACCCAGGTAAACTCACTCTCACATCTCATCAGTAACTCTCACTGCTCAATTCACTCCAGGTCAACTCTCACTCTCACATCTCACCCAGGTAAACTCTCACGCTCACATCTCACTCCAGGTAATACTCTCACATCTCACTCACTGTAAACTCTCATCTCACATCCACTCAGTGTAAACTCTCACTCCACTCTCACTCCAGGTAACTCCCATCTCACTCCAGGTAAAACTCTCACTCTCACATCTCACTCCAGGTAAACTCTCACTCTCACATCTCACTCCAGGTAAAACTCTCATCTCACATCTCACTCCAGGTAAACTCTCACTCTCACATCTCACCCAGGTAAACTCTCACGCTCACATCTCCACTCCAGGTAAACTCTCAACATCTCACTCCAGGTAACTCTCACTCCCACTCTCACTCCACGGTAACTCTCACTCACACATCTCACTCCAGGTAAACTCTCACTCTCACATTCACTCCAGGTAAACTCTCACTCCACTCTCACTCCAGGTTAAACTCTCACTCTCACATCTCACTCCAGGTGAAACTCTCATCACACATCTCACTCCAGGTAAACTCTCACATCTCACTCCAGGTAAACTCTCACTCACACATCTCACTCAGTAACTCTCACATCTACAGGTAAACTCTCACTCACAATCCATGCGTAAACTCTCACATTCACAAGTAAACTCCATCTACATCAACCTCCAGTTAACTCTCACTCTCACTCCAGGGCTCAGGAGCTGGAGATGGTCCCACAAGCCACACCCACTGCTCCTGAGGTTCAACCGAGCAGCGCTGAGGATGGGTCGAAATGCAGAGGACATAACCAAGTTTCTGATGTTCTGACCTCCGCATTCGACTCATCACAAACTCAGAACCCATCTCCAGAGCTTGAACGGATCTCGGCCAGGATTACCGCAGGATTATCTGGTGTAGTAAATCTTTGTGGGGTCAATCTGGTGTAGTTTTAGTCTAGTTCATGTCTTTTGATTAATACTTGAGGTTGTAACCCCTCATTCGTCCATGAGCGTTCTGTAGTAGGACAAATCCAGATGATGAAAGAGCATATTTCTTTTGCGAATGTATTTTTACTTTTAAAATCGAAAGTCTTAGTTTCACTTCTCCTCCTGCTCTAGCCGTGTGGATTCTTGTGTCCGTGCCAACTTCTCGGACGTGTTCAATCTTTTCTTCTTTCCGCCGGATCGTTCCAAGCCAGCGTTCATTTCTCCTCTCGGGGCCACGCGGAGACAGCGAGAGGGCGTCGTAATGCGCAACCGTGGGCGGGCGCAACGGCGGAAAACATGTCCGAACGATGAGCGCGATGGATGGACAGAGCTCGCGGAAGGACCGGGGAAAGACGGATGAGGGAGGGAGGTCAGCGCCCAGGGTCCGAAACAGCTTCGACAGACGGATGGACGAGAGGAGGAGGAGCCGCCGCGCCGTGGAGGAGGAGGAGGAGAAGGAGGAGGAGGAGGAGGGTCACGGCGTGGAGGGGTTTGGCAGGACAATCAGCCGGCAGTGAACCATCAAGACGGATGGAAACCAATCTGTGTTCGCGTCAGGGGGTCGGCGAGTGCGAAGGGGCTGTTGATATCGTATCGTCAAAAGTCTCACAACATTACAACGAAGAAATAACTGTCACGAAGCACGTTTATATCTAAACTCTTTGGATTATGACGGTGTTTATTCAAAAATGATGTAGGTGTGATGATGAGGTAATAATGACACTTAAAGGAAGATTACTGGTCTTTGAATCGCTCTGAAACCCGGACGCCGTCACCGTTACTTTGGTCTGGACCCGGGCCAGTTCTGCATGATGTTCCCAGCCGTAATTGAAACCCACTTTGGTTCTGACGACTTGGTCCTTCAGCGATGACGGATGACGGCGGTTCCGCTCTCGGGGTTGTTTGGCCCGGACCGGTTGTCGAGGACGTCCCACTGACCCCGAGGACGAAGACAGAAGGGGGACAGGAAGAGGGACCGATGAGTGACTGATGGGACTGTAACAAGGAAGCGATGCAACTAGGAAGAGAGGAGGTGGGACAATAAGTGAGAGACGCACTCGGGCCAGGGTGAACATGACGGCTCCTCCCATACGCTGCGGCGGGACCACCACATGCCAGCTTCGCGCTTGTCCGTGGCGGGAGCAAAAGCGTGTGCTGCATCGCGTATATTTGTATGATTAAGCGCGGCAGGATAAGTCCAGTCTGTCAAAGGGTCTGGTCTGCAATCCTGACCTTTTGACAGAAATGCAGGAGGTGGTCTTTTCTTTTAAGGCGCATTACTTTTCTGCTCGTCTCCGTGAAGATGTTATTGTAGTTTAAATTGTGTGAAAACGCCCTAATTTTAGCTGTTAAAAAAAGCATCTTCTGGCATCTTCTACCTCTTCATCTCAACGTTCTGTTTTTTTTTTCAGTTCAATTCCGTGTGCGTCGCTTCATCGGTAATTGGTGCTAGCGCTCCATCTACTGGCAGCAGAGTGAATTAATTTAGCATGGGTAAAATGAACAAAAGCCATGTTTTGCCCGACCGCTGATGTAAGCGCGCGGCAGTAATGTAACACGATTCGCGAAATGCCGCCATCAAAATGAAATGACACCAGAACTTGTCGAAAAGCTCCCCCACACCTCTCTTACTCGTTCTCCTTTTCCTCCCTTCACACTTACAGCAGAACAACGGCTTTCCAGTGCTGAACATGTATTTGTGTTTGGCTCGGCGCGCGCTGTCTCCTGCCGAGTGGAAGATCACAGTTTAGTCACATCTCTCCCTGCTGCACGGTGCATTCAGGTGCCGTGGAGGAGCGCCGGGTTTTTACAGGCGTCATGCTGCGTTCGAGGACACTGCGAAACCTACAGCACTCATCAGACGAGCCTGTTTACAGCTGCGACGGCGAGAGATGAATTTCGAGCGCGCTTCTGCCGTCTCTCCGCTGTAACTCAGGGTCGGCGATGTCTGCGTATGAAAGGACATATTTTCAGCATTATTTGTATTTTTATTGGCCTTTGAACTCGCTTTGCTTCGGCATCTCGTGTTTTAAAACTTCAAAAAATGCTACGTTTGTATTGAAAAGCACACACAACTTTCTAACAGTCTCTGGCACTCTACATTTACTGGCAGCAGACGGACTTATCGTGGGGAAATGATGGGCGAAAGCTAGCTTGCCCCGACATCCGAATGTAATGCACGCGGTTGTAATGAGCATGATTTGAATGAGAGTCTGGCGATTATGTACGGACTTCGAAACAGCACAGGAAACCTCCGGATCTCAACCTTTGACATCGCAAATCTGGGAAATTTGAAACTGACCGTTTTTATGTGGCGCAGAGAAGACGAGCTCGTGAACAGGATTCATGAAAAAAGCGTGAATTCATTAACCGTTTGATTTTGGAACTGCCTTTTGGATCTACACAACTAAATGGAATGTTCCACGGCATGGCGATGACTGTACGTATCTCCATGGCGACAAGCAGGTGACACAACCAGGCAGTTACAGGTCAGATCTGTGGAGAGGCGACTGCGCTAACAATAAGAATACGTATTTTATTTAGCAATTAACTAGCTGTTTTTGGATTGAAGCGTAATGCCATCCTGCAGAACAATCCAGGCTCAGGAATAACATCTCCATGGAAACTAGCAGGTTGGTAAGAGTCCATAGTGTGGTCGTACTTCTTTGCAACCTTTCAGAAACTTCCAAACGCTCTGTACTCGTCCGCCTCAGGTCCAAACACAGCTCCACTCTGTTTTACAGCAGAGAAAGGTCTTCTGGAGCCGCTCGAGGGAGAAGTAGGTCAATCTATTACTGCAGAGGGCAGGAGCAGCGGGTCCGGGCCAGGGGTCAGTGTTCGGGGCGTCCAAGCAGCTTGTCCGGTCCACAGTGCGCGGCCCGGACCTGGACCACAAGCCAAGACATGCTAATCCACCAGTGCTGAATGTGCCTCCAGCAGAGGAAGGCAGACAGAGTTTGAGGAGATATGTGCGTGAAGTACACATAAACCACATCCAAACTGTCACGACACTGAGACCCAACCCCGGAAATGAACCTGGACCAGAGCAGGACCACACCCGGACAGGACCAAACCAAGTCTACGTCAAGAAAAGCAGAGGATCAAACCAGAATCAAACCGAGACCAAATGGGAAAGAGTGTGAATTCGGCCAACGAGATGTTTACTGTGATTGGACTAAACCGGCTAAAAGAGGATAAAACCTTCATTAACTTGATTAAGACGGACCAAGTCAAAACCAGAACAAAAGAATGGACTAAACCAGGACTATACCAGCACTGAACCAGGGCTAAATGAGAACTTAATTGGATAAAACCTTCATTAACTTGATTAACAAACAAAGGAACAGAACAAAATGGACTAAACCAGGTTAAATCAAGACTATCTGAAAAGACACGGCAAGACAAAAACTAGAAAGGGTCTGGAAAATATTGTCTAGACTAAACAAAACCAGGACTTTAGAAAACTTCCAATGCAGCAGGTCTAGTACTAAACCAGATCGTATGCATGAGATTAAAGGTGTAAACTAGGACTAAACTAGGACTAAACAAGGACTAAACGAGGACTAAACGAGGACTAATCGAGGACTAAACGAGGACTAAACAAGGACTAAAAAGGGATCGGCTTCAACGCAAACTCCGTTAAACCAGCCATAACTCAGGGGGCAAAGTTACCACACCCCCAGACTAAAGCAAACCAGGGCTAAAACGCAGGTTCAAATCAAATATTACGTCTAAATCAGGACTAAACAAAGTCTAGGATTAAAACCATAACACACAAAGTCAAAAAAGAAAAGACCTGGAAAAGACTCAACAAGGCGAGGACTTTTGAAAAATGTAAATAATAAAATGCAGCAGGTCTACTAAACCAGGTCGTATTCATGGGACTAAACCAGGACTCAAAAAAGGATCTGGCCCAACAAAAAATCGGTTGGATCAGCCTTAAATCGCGGGCAAAGTTCACAAAGCCATGACTAAACCAGGGATTAAACCAAACCAGAACAAAACCACGTCTAAACCAGGATTTACACCAACACATTTTATGTTCAAACCTGGACAAAACCACTTTAGGACTAAACCTGGGACTACAGCAGATCTAGGTCCCGGTCATGTCTAAACCGGGCTCGAAACATGCCTTGTTGGGGGGGGGGGGGGGAGATGGGGGGGGGACTGCGTGGGAAATGTTTGTTCTGTTGCTTTGGGATATCATTTCAGACTAAATGAATTCTGGCATCGAACACAAACAATTAGCATGTGCGGCGTCGCTAGCAGAACATGCTGTAGCAAATGGCTTTCGCAAGCGAACGCGGAGCCGAAATACAACGCGCTTGTACGGGCGCCGCATATTTACACACGAACAGTCAGACAAGGAAACTCTAATCACCGCCATAGGAACCAACAGAATGTCAGCGTTTTAAGTCGTTTGTGAAGCCGCCACTGCCGTCTAATTAGCAGTTAACAAGGCAGGCTAATTTAATTGAAAACGTTAGCTTTTGGCAGACTGTTGGCGGCAGAATAGTTCGTGAAACAAGTCAAAAGCAGGATTTAAGGAGGAAATGTGGAGCCATAACAGAGGACTAAATAAGAATGTAAACTCAAGACTAGGGACAAAACCAGGGTTCAAAACTCAAAGTCCGTCACTAAAACAGGTCTAAATCAGGAAGTAGATGGCACCAGGCTTGGACCAGGATAACAGGACCTCATCCAGGACCAGAACCAGAGGTAAAGTATCACAGTGTTTAGCCTTTCCGCATTGAGCACATATTGTTGTTTACTCTCAGCAGGTTTTGTTAATGCGGTGTACTTTTACACAAATATACAGTCTCTTTTGATACAATAAAATAATTCTGAAAGTCTCACCTCGACCTAGACTCGACAGGACTAGAACAGACCAATCCAGCCGCTTCTACTTTCAGGGGCTTACACTGAGCCAAACCAGGACCTAGGACTTTAATATATACAAGGCCGCCACCAGTCAGTAAAAACAAAACGTCGTAAAAGTAGTTTGGGGATCATGACGCGATCCAAGGCCAGAAGTATGGTTATCCTCAGGACTAAACAGGACTAAACCAGGACTAAACCAGGACTAAACCAGGACTGAACCAGGGCTGAACAGGGCTGAACGCAAGGACTGAACCAGGACTACTAGGACTGTAACCAGGGCTGAACCAGGATAAACAGGGCTGAACCCAGGGCTGAACCAGGACTGAACCAGGACTATACCAGGGCTGAACCGGACTGAACCATGGGTGACCAGGGCTGAACCAGGACTGAACCAGGACTAAACGCAGGAGCTAAACAGGACTAAACCAGGACTAAACCCAGGACTGAACCAAAGGACTGAAACCAGGGCTGAACCAGGACTGACAGGACTGAACCAGGACTAAACCAGGGCTGAACCAAGGGCTGAACCAGGCGTGAACCAGGACTGAACCAGGACTGAACAGGGCTGAACCAGGACTGACCAGGGCTTGAACGCAGGAACTGATACGAGGGCTGAACAGGGTGAAACACAGGACTGAACAGGACTGACACAGGACCTGAAACCACTGAAACGGGCTGAACCAGGGCTGAACCAGGCTGAAACCAGGAACTAAACGCAGGGCTGAACCAGGGGCTGAACCAGGGCTGAACCAGGACTGAACCAGGACTGAACCAGGACTGAACCAGGGCCTGAACCAGGACTGAACCCGGACTGAACCTAGGGCTGAAACCAAGGGCTGAACCAGAGACTAAACCAGGACTGAACCAGGGGCTGACCACTGAATCCAGGACTGGAAACAGGGCTGAACCAGGACTGAACCAGCGACAGGATCCTGAAAGGCGAAACAGGTAACTGAACCAAGCTACAGGAACGGCGAAGGGCTGAACGACGACAGGGGAGCTGAACCAGGACTGAACCAGGACTAAACACTGCCAGGCTGACCGGCTGAACCAGGGCTGAACGACTACCAGGGACCAGTAACAGGCTGAACCAGGGCTTGAACCAGGGCTGAACCAGGACTGAACAGACCACAGGACTGAACCGCTGAACCAGGTGCGAAACCAAGGACTGAACCAGGACTGAACCAGGGCTGAACCAGGGCTGAACCAGGGCTGGACAGGGACTGAACCAGGACTAAACTAGGATGACCAGGACTAAACCAGGACTAAACCAGGGCTGAACCAGGACTAAACCAGGACTAAACCAGGGCTGAACCAGGACTGAACCAGGACTGAACCAGGACTGAACCAGGACTAAAGTAGGATTAATCCTCGAGTTTCTTGATTAACTCCTCTAGCTTTGTGCTTTGCTGGTTCAGACCATGTTGTTTATATGAAGTCCAGAACTGCGCGTTGGACTAATTGGACTAAAATGGATCCGTCGTCTGTAAATGAGCCCAAAGTAGTCGTTAGGGAGACACAGACACCACGAGGCGTGCAGTTCAAACAAAAGAGAACAGGTTTTTTATTATCAGGAATAACATAATAAAGAGGCGTTACACGGTGGGTGGTTCATGCCGACTAATAAGGAGCCTGCGTTCTTTTGTCCTAAAAATGATGCTGAATATGTGTGCGTGTCACCAGACATCATGAACTTGTAATGGCGAGTTAACGGTGAGAGGCCACGAGCGCACAAGGGGTCAGGTCTGAATCCAATTTTTCAGCACCAAAAACATAATAATAACATCACCATGACGTCAAGCAGATGGCAGACCCTCCATTACAAAAGTGACACAGTACAACTTTAGGCAGCACTACAGAAAATAACTGGGGTGAAAAACAAAACAAGGATCATCAACTGGCACATCCTTTTTGAAGACTTTAAGATTCTTGCAATGCTGGGAGAGTTCAAAAGCATGAATAACAATTAAATTTAATAAAAAGGAACTCAGGGAACTGCAGTAATTAAGTGTAACATTTATAATAGAAAGTTATTCAATGTATTTATTTAGTTATTTTATTTATTTAGGTGGTTATTTTATTTATTTATGTATTTATTTATTTTATTCAGTTTAGTTGTTGTATTTATTATATATCTAGTATTGTATTTATTGTATTTATTTTGTTTATTTTATTTATGGTATTTATGTTATTTATTTTGTTTATTTTGTTGATTTAATTTATTGTATTTAATTTATTTAACAAATCTAATCCCGTCTTCATTCGGGACTGATTCGTGATAGAAAAGGTTTCAAAAACAGCATTAAAATCTGGGCAATGAAGAATGACAGAGAATAAGTATAAATGCTCAGGACCTTCAGATTGAAAATGACGTCCGGATGGCAATCAGAACTTCACAATTTAAAAAACATTGTCCCAGACCACATGTTCTACCTATTACAGCTCTATTTATGGGAGATACCAGTTATTTTTCATTTGATCCGATACCAAGTAATACGACGGCGCGTATCGCCGATACCGATACCATGGGTTTAGTGTTAAAATGCATCAAAACTCCTTGGATTATTATTATGATTTATTTATCTAAGAAAAACACAATTTAAAAGTAAAAAAGAGAGAAATAAAAAAAAAAACATAGAAAAGACTAAATAAAAATATAAAAATAATACAAAAAATATATATATATATATATATATATATATATATATTTACAATAAATAAAAATAAAAATGAACTAATATAAAACTTAAATATATGTATGAAAACTAAAAATACAAACTACCTATTTCAATAATAGAAAGAAGAAAAACTATTTTGAGAAAATTTAAGTATCGATATTTTGTATTGATATTTGGTATTGATTCGGCCATCATGAGCTGCCATGTTGCCCCAAATGGTTTGCTCCTTTTGTGTCCGGGACCAGTCTCCAGCACTCCTCCAAATCAGCAGATACTCAGCGAGATCCTGCCGAGTCTTAAACCGCCGCGATCGATGCGAGACAAAGCCTTTATTTCTACCTGTCGCTCGGTCGGACGGCGCGATTGGCCGCCGCCGCTGATTGGGTCGATCTGATTGGCTGCTGCGTCGGCGGGGAGGTGGGGAGGGGAGGGGCGGCGCCCGTCGGGGGTCGCGCATTGGAGAAAGAGACGCGCAATTAGAGTGATCTGAAAATTACAGCCAAACAAAGGTTTCCACAGAGATGGTTGTCAAAGGTTGTATGGAAAAGGAACGAGACTGGAGCAAGATCGTAACCAGACTAAAAGATCAAGAGGGAAAAACAAGTCCAGGGACGAGGTTTAGAACGTTAAAATATAAAACATTAGAAATAAACAATGACTGATGACCGGGAATTGTTAGAAAATGTCCTTAAACTCCCGTCTCTTGGTCAGATCATGTTTGTAAATGAGAACTGGCCCTCAAACATTTTATCTGGTTAAATAAAGGTGATATAAAAAGGTTAAATCAAATTAATACTTTAAATGAATCCAGGAAAATATCATTCTAAGGGTCCAAAATATTCATACCACATACATAAGATCAAGAGAAAACTTATAACGATAAATACTGTGTATTCCCAATGCGCTAATCACCATTATTATCCTTTATTTGGAGGGATTTTAATGTTCATATTCATATCCTCAATGCTCATGTTGTGTGCTCCTCTGCCTTTTGTGTGTGTGTGTTAGTGATTGTCGGTGGTCAGAGGGCACAGATCGACAGCCTCGCTTCTGTCAGTCTGTCCCAAGGCAGCTGTGGCTACTCAAGGACCTTAACACTACTGAACGTGGACTGAATGCCTAATTCAATGGCAGCGATGGAGGTCTCACATTGCCAGATTTGTGGTCGCAGCCAGACGTTTTCTCGATCGTGGTTAGGGCCAAACACAACGGATGTTTGGGTTAAAGTTTCGAAAAGTTTACGGGAATTTTTTTAACACACAAATTCTCCACAGATTCAGAAACAACCTCCATCGGACTGGACAATCAACGATGCCTTTAAGTACTAACAACGTGCTAACGAGGATTCTCAAACATGCGACTGGTTTGTTTAAATCCGGTTTAGACCTGGCCTTGTTGTCATTACATAGTTCCACGGCCCATATGTTATATTAGGCAATAAATAATATAATAATGCAACAAAAGTCTTCTGAAAGTGAATTTTCATGAGAGCGAAACAATTCTTTCGTGTAATTTCAACAACAACGACGACGACGACGACGAGATGCGTCTTCTGTCACAAGAAGGCCGTTTTCGCCTTTACATTTATAAAAAAAACGATTCGTAGTTGGACACATCTTAAGCTCCTCCTCCACCGCCACACCCACAGACGATACACAAGCGCTAACGTTTACATTTTGCCGCCCCTCTTAAGTCAACACTTTGGTGCAATTAGTCAAATCCACCTGTCAATCACTCAGAGAACTGCTGAGGCCGATGTGGGCGTGTTTAAGCAATTCATGCTAACATTTGTGCTAGCATTTTCAATTGTCCTTGACACAATCTGTTAGTGAATACTGTTCTGTTACCGCAAATGGTTTCACTGAATGTATATTGTTGGACTTTCGAACACTTTAGAACTGCTGAAGTTACAGGAATATTATATGTTCATGGTCTTTACATTTAGCATTTAGCACGTGTTTAACTCTGCATTTGGACCAGCAAAATGTCACCAGGGCATCAAGTGTCCATCGACATTAAAGGCACTGTGACGTGTATGGGAGATGAACACTGCGTATTTCTCTGTGCAGACTTTGAATAAAGCTTAGGGGGACCAGACTTTCAACATTAAAAAGCTGGGACGCACCCGGGTTGGAATGAGAGTAATAAAGAAATTGTAATAAGTGTGTGTAATTTAGTACATTTCTATGCTCTCGGCCCACCCACGGCTCTCGGCCCACCCACGGCTCATTCACGGCTCACTTGTGGGTCAGTTTATAATCTCAGAGACCTGCGGTATCCAGTCTTATTACATTCTCCAAAAGACTTCTATCAGTGGAAATGAGTGATATTTGTGTGTTCTCTGTGTGATCTCTACAGTCATATTTCTCTAGTCATATTTCTCTATTTTGGCTAAAGAAATGACAATACACCCCCCTCTTAATGCATGCCCTTTTGATTGAATATATGTTGTTTTTTATATATGCTCTCAGTTTTTTATGTTGCACCTTAAGGCCGAGATAAGTTCATATATTTGGGAATTTTGTTAATTGACAATGGCAATGAACCCCTTCTGATTCTGATTCTGATTTACTGTTGGCGTGTCTCAAAGTGGTCAAAACCGGGACAAACTGGAACTTGTCTTGTGTAAAACTGGGACAAATCAATGGTTTTTGGACGCGATCTGCCGGGACAGACGGGACACAGGGCTCAAAACAGGGACGTCTGGTAACCCTAAATAAAGCTCAAGAACAAATTCCTGTCTGCAGTTTGTTTTTTTAAGTAGCATAAAGTCGACATTCTTGGTGCAGAAACCCGGGGACAGCGGGAGTTAAGTAGCATGGAGTCGACACTGACCAACAGGGGGAGTGGGAGGGAAAAGGGTCTCCGTTTGAGCAAAGAACAGTAAATTAAGAGAAAATGAAGTGATTCACGATGTGTTCGATCTTGACCAAAGCATCGGATCACAATTTATTCCCCAGCCCCCATTCGATGTAGCGCACTTTTTAGTAAATCTTCATATAAATCCGAGGCATTTAATCAATATCTGAGCGTTATTAGTCACGAGCAGATCGAGGACTGCAGCGCTTTGTCACACGTCGCTGATTGGCTCACCATTTGCATATCGACCGCGCCTGTTACTCCAGCCCCGCTCTCCTCGTGTGTTTTTTTTTTTTTTTTTTTTTTGCCTTTTGCTTGCCGCGCGCGCCGACCGCCGCCATCGATCCGGTGCGACCCGCGCGCGATAGCATTAGCCGCCGCCGCCGCTGCAGATTGCGCGGCGCGGATTGGGGTATTGACATGTTTGTGTGAAGAGCCTCGGTTTCGTCGGCGCGGGTCGATGCCGCTGCCGACTCCTCCGACACATTAGAGGCGAGATCTCCGCCTGCGCTAACGCCGCTGCGGCTAACACATCTACACATGTTTACGGGACTCTGCGCTAATGACTGATCAGCGGGCTATGAGGAAATGATGTTTAATCACAGATGTTGCACGCAGGTGGTGTGGGGTTTTTTTTTAATCGATGGTGTTTCTGCTTATGGTTTGCCACGCGATCGATTCGAATCCCGTATCGATTACACGTCTGCGTTTGTTCTGTCCGCGCGCTGCCGTCGTTTGTCACAGATGTGCGCGCCGACGTTTCATTTATTAATCGCAGTTGGAAGGAGATACGTCAAAACCTTTTCACTTTCCAACATTATTTGTGCGAGGAATATATGTTATTCATCCCCAGGCGGAGCTTGTGCTTTCGTGGCTTTGTCGATGAATCAGTCCATGGCGTTTTAGATGAACAAAATGTTGATCCGTTGACTCATTTTACTGGGATTTAAGGAATGCTATCATCATTTGTGATTTTTTTTTTTCTGCCCTTTTAACATGTAAATATCTTGCGACTATTTATTTTCTGTACAAATATTTTTTTTTTATATGTTTTGTCTCGTGGTCTTGTAGTTTGGGTCAGATATTTAGTTGGATCATCGATATTTTTATACACCTTTTCGACAAAAAATCCTAATCTCAGTAACTTTGGAACTGGAATCATGGACTTGTCCAAGCACGTGAGCGCGGTGGAGTCTGGCGGACGTTTAAGCACCAAAACAGCTCCAACACAACTATACACTCCATTTTAAACGACATTGTAGCATTGTAATAACAACATAGCACAGTTAGCTCCACAGAACGCTCCCAGACACACACACACACACACACACCACGCACTCATGTCAATCCACTGCCTGTCGCTAACAGTGTGAAGGAATCATGAAGTGGGTTTTGGACTCCTCCAGAACCACAGGCTGGAACAGAACCGCTCTCTTTTCAATCCCAGACATATTTATTCAGAAAGATTTTGACGTCAAGTTATTGCATTTGTATTTCTAAATGTGATGATGTTTTTTCTTAAATCTTACTTCAATATTCCAACAATCCTTTTTTTTCCAAGATCATTGTTTCATATGGTGATCTTATAAGATGATTGGACAGTATTTTCCATGACTGTCTCGGCGCCGTGAGAATGGACCAAACACGAGAAAAGACAATGGTTTTCTTCTTCCCACTCCTTTTTGAGCTTCAAAACTAAAGGAAATGTTTTTACTTTTAATTTATTACAATTTATTTTATTGGTGATATGTATACGTACTCTCTTATTTGTATTTATTGACTTGCTTTAAATAAAAGTAAGTAAGTAAGTAAGTAAGTAAGTAAAGTAAGTAAGTAAGTAAGTAATAAAATAAATAAAATTAAAAATTAAATAAAAAAAAAAAATAAATAAAAAAATAAAAAAAAATAAAAAATAAATGAAATTAAATTAAATTAAAAAATAAATAAAAAAATAAAAAAAAATAATAAAATAAAATAAAATAAAATAAATATTTAAGTCACGTAATTGTATGTGCAAAAGCTGCTGCTAACCCTGTAGTTTAGACTTCTGCAAACATGCTCTGGAATGCATCCTTGGATTGGTTGGCTGTTGGAACGTGAACTTTGAAAAGAGTTCTACAATTACAGCATACACAAGTCTGATGCTTGTCCGAAAAGTCGTTCAGCTCAAGATGAATTCATCTGTGGCATAACGATCTCTCCCCCCCCCCTTTCCCCCCTCTTTCTCTCCCCCTCGTCTTCAGCCTTCCCCCTCTTCCTCACTCCCTCCCGCTCCACTTGTGCATTATAATTTATCTCTCGTGGACGGGTCGGTTGTAATGTAGGGATTATGTGCGCTTCTATGACAAGTCCGTTCTGATCCAGAGCTCTGCCTGGAGCGGCACCGGGACAGCGAGCGGAGAGGGTGAGGCGAGGGTGAGGTGGGGGGTGTGTGGGGGGGGGCGAGGAGCGAGCTGGTAAAAGGGAGAATTATGGACCGTTTTGACACCGCGTGGAGCTCAGTGACACGACTTTAAGCAGAAGCAGAAATGCGTTTCCAGAGCGTGGATGGAAACGGGGGGAAATGTCATTAAACACTTTACGTGACAAGGGTGGGAACGACAAGAGCGTAAAAGCGGGGCGGCGGGTTAAGCGTTCATCTATGAGAACGGACCGGAGGGTTGCCGGTTTGAATCCTGCTCCAGCGCATAACTGCAATGCCCCAACGTGTCGCAATTACTCCAAAAGAAAGGGCATCTGCTGTAAACGCTGCCCTTTCCCGCTCTCTCCACTTAGAGGCGCCGTGCTCCTTCATCTTGGAGAATCAAACGCTCTATAATTCGACGCAGACGGCACGCAGCGGTCTCATTTTGACCCCAAGCGCTACTTTTACAAAAATATCTGTTCAAAATGGTGTGCTTTATGACATGAAAAGAAAGCCGCTCCCACACGGATTCAGAGAGTCTGTTGTGAAACCAGAACTTTGAGATGAAAGTCCATTTGACACTTTGGGATGAGCGCTGATAAAAAAACGTTCTCAATCTGCGCGTCGGTCGACAAAATCATGCGCGTGAATACAAACGGCGTGTGTTAAGAGTCACGCCAGCCACAAAATGATTCTCTTCGTTTAGAATTGCTCAAACACGACACGACACAAACATCTTTGATCACAAACGTCTGCGAAGCCTCGATTTTTTTTTTTTGCCGCTGTCAGAAACATAAACGCCCATTTTCCCTTTTGGGATTTCCTCTTTTAATTTCCTGGTTGTGAATCTCTCCTCTGTGATATATCAAGAGCTGTTCGTTCCAGCGTTAAAAAAGAAAAATGAATAAACAAGATGAGAGCGGCCGGACGAGCTTTGATGTGCGCCGCACTCGGCCAAATTGAGATGTGAGGAGTTCGCGGGGGGTCGTGTTTTGGACGTGGCTAACCGCTAATAAATCTGGCGCCGTGGAAATCCCAAGGTCTCCGGAGGCAAATGCGCGCGCTTTTTCATGTGGATTGGCTCGACGGCGACGGCTCGGGCCCCGACGCCCGCGATCAGACGCGTAGATCTCGTTAAAGTGACAGAGTGATTTGAAAGCGCGGCGCTGATGTCCTCGCGGCCTCCGACAGACGGCGGCGCGCGGGTTCAGTCGTGTCCAAAGAGTCTGGGTAATAAAAGTCTCTCCGTTCGTGTACGTTCTGCCTTTGTCAGCAGGAGGCGAAAGGCGACCTTGAGCGCCACGCGGCAGATGTTTATGTCGCAGCTACGTTTGAAATGATCGGATGTCAGTCTGGGTTTGTGTTTTGACTGATTTAATTCATAATCTGATTTAGAATGTTTCACTGGATACGAGATGATTTAGCTTCAAATGCGGCTTTGATACTGCTTTCGATGTTTACTTCGGCTTTGCTTCGCCACGAAACCGTTTGAGGGGAAATCGCACAATGAGCGAAAATGAGATCATCCATTTTTAATTATTCTTAAAGTGAAGTTCAAATAAATTCTCATTAATATTCTGGATCCATGTCAGTGTAATCCCTCGTTTGTCCAGGAGTAGTAGAACAGAAGAACCGAAACGACAGAAGAACCAACAGAAGAACCGAAACGACAGAAGAACCAACAGAAGAACCAACAGAAGAACCAAAACAACAGAAGAACCGAAACGACAGAAGAACCAACAGAAGAACCGAAATGACAGAAGAACCAACAGAAGAACCAAAACAACAGAAGAACCGAAACAACAGAAGAACCAGAACAAATGAGGAACCAACAGAAGAACCGAAACAACAGAAGAACCAAAACAACAGAAGAACCGAAACGACAGAAGAACCAACAGAAGAACCAAAACAACAGAAGAACCGAAACAACAGAAGAACCAAAACAAATGAGGAACCAACAGAAGAACCAAAACAACAGAAGAACCAAAACAGAAGAGCCAAAACAACAGAAGAACCACAACAGAAGAACCAAAACAGAAGAACCAACACAAGAGCCAAAACAGAAGAACCAACACAAGAGCCAAAACAAAAGAAGAACCAACAGAAGAGCCAAAACAACAGAAGAACCACAACAGAAGAACCAAAACAGAAGAACCAAAACAGAAGAACCAAAACAACAGAAGAACCAACGTACGTTTACCTATGATAATGTATGTTTTTCCCGTACATGAATGACTTTGTGTGTAAATGGCGCTCACAAATAAACTCGATCAAAGACCGTACTTTACACGCTGCGTTTCTCCTGACATTCCGGATCGGTCAATATCGAACCATAAAACGGCACAAAATCATATCCTTAACCCGCGCATGGATTTACACGACGGCCGACATCGACCGCAGACGTCACCGGGGACTTTATCGATTACGCGACGAGACATTTAAATAAAGGCATCGCCTCCACTCTCACGGGTCAAAGGTCAGGGTGAGCCGAGCGTGACCTTGTGTCGGTGGCGGGGGGAGTAATCGGGAGTAATCCTTTTAGTGTCGACGTATGTGATTGAGATGAAGGTTTGTGACGGTTTAAGGCGGTATGTTATGGATTTAAGGCGGTTCCGTCGCAGATGTGGAGGAGGCGTTTCTAAAGAGACAGAAAAGGTCATTTCCTCCGTGGAGCCATGTTAGAAATGGGTTTATTTTCTTGTTTTACTCCAAAATCATGTCGTAAAAACACATCAAAAATCACATACAGACTTTTAAAATTTGACAGAGGGACAAAGTAGGACAAAGTGGGACAAAGTGGGACAAAGTGGGACAAAGTGGGACAAAGTGGGACAAAGTGGGACAAAGTGGGACAAGTGTTTGGGTTTACGTGCGCTTCAGTCTTTTGCATTTATGTCGGTCGTTGTTCTCGCTCTGGTCTTGTTTCGTTTATTGTTTCACGTATTTATTTGCTCTTCTTCTTTAAAAAAAATTTTTAAAAAATTTTAAAAAAATTCTAATATCAAAAAAATAATAACATGATTTTTTGCGATTACAATGTTTGTCAGAAAAATGACGATTAGACGTTTGTCCTTAACCGATCGATTGATTTTAATAATATAATAATGAAAATAATAATGTCCAAAATCCTTTACAAAAGCAATCTTAAATTATATTATATTAAAATTATATTAAATTTCACTTTCCTTTAAAAGAAGAAATAATTCCATGTGATGAATAAAAAGCTTTATAAAATATAATTTGGCAGAATGTAGAATTATGGTTTAAAATGTTGAAATAATTTGACAATAAAATGGAATTTAAATTGGTTAAAAAAAGCTTAAAATGTTAGATTTGATTGAAATGCCACAGGTTTGCACTATGAAGCTTCAGCCTGTGGAGATGGCATTGCTTTGCCGGGAATGTTCCGCAGTACGGCATTAAACTTGTCTATCCCGCATTCATTTCATCGTGCGTGAATTTGTCGCTCAAAAACACCCTGAAAAGCAGCTCTTCTTTCTTCTTTCTCTCCACAGATCTGACCTGTAACACCTGCGTCTCCACGGAGATACGCGGGCTTGCGGCGAGGCCTTGGTCCACGGCCGGTTCAGTGTCGGCGAGTTCTTTGGGAAAGTGAACTCTTGGAGAATAAAAGTGCGCGGATGAAACGGGCGACATTATTCTGCCCAAATCCAAACCATGACTGTGACAGGCATTTATACATAAAACATGAGCGAAGTCTGAAGGACACGTTTAAAAGAGAGAGAGAGCGAGAGAGCGAGAAGGGGGAGGAGGGTAAGAGGGGGAGGAGCTCACATCTGATCCACCGCCGAAATAATCCTTTTAATCACCGCAGATCGTTATCGAGACGTCGCTAGTCACAAACGGGTGCTCTTCATCGATAACATTCATTTTCGTGAATATTCTCCCTCTTGAAGCCTTCAGTCGTCACATTTGACCTGAATCTCGTTATAAATACGTTCAAAATGTACCATTAATTAAATCTGATTGTTGGTTTATGAGGTCAATTGGACGAATTAAACATGGCTCCAAAGATTCTGGAGTTTACGGCGAAAAATACACGGAAATGAGAAAAACCAAATGAACCAAGGACAGAGAGAAGAATAGGACAGAGAGAGAGAGAAGGACAGAGAGAGGAGAGAAGGACAGAGAGAGAGAGAAGGACAGAGAGAGAGAAGGGAGAGAGAAGGACAGAGAGACAGAGAGAAGAGAAGGACGAAGAGAAAGAGAAGGACAGAGAGAAGAGAAGGACAGAGAGAAGAGAAGGACAGAGAAAGAGAAGAGAAGGAAGGAGAGAGAGAGAAGGACAGAGAGAGGAAGGACAGAGAGAGGAGAGAAGGACAGAGAAGGACCAGAGAGAAGAAGAAGGACAGAGAAAGGACAGAGAGAGAGAGAGAGAGAGAGAGAAGGCAGAGAGAGAGAAGGCAGAAGAGAGAGAGAAGGACAGAGGAGAGAAGGACAGAGAGAGAGAGAAGGAACAGCCGAGAGAGAAGGACAGAGAGAGAGAAGAGAAGGACAAGAGCGAGAGAAGAGAAGGAACAGAGAGAAGAGAAGGACAGAACGAGAAGAGAAGGACAGAGAGAGAAGAGAAGGACAGAGAAGGAACGAGAGGAGAGAGAGAGAGAGAGAAGGACAGCGAGAGAAGCGAAGGCAGAGAGAGAGAGAAGACAGAGAGAAGAGAAGGAAGAGAGGAGAGAGAAGGCCAGAGAGCAAGAGAAGGACAGAGAGAGAGAAGAGAGGACAGAGAGAGAGAAGGAGAAGGACAGAGAGAAGAGAAGACAGAGAGAGAGAGACAGAGAGAGAGAAGAGAAGGACAGAGAGAAGAGAAGGACAGAGAGAAGAGAAGGACAGAGAGAAGAGAAGGACAGAGAGAGAGAGAAGGACAGAGAGAGAGAGAAGGACAGAGAAGGACAGAGAGAGAGAGAGAAGGACAGAGAGAAGAGAAGGACAGAGAAGGACAGAGAGAGAGAGAGAGAGAAGAAGAGAGAGAAGAGCAGAGGAGAAGACAGAGAGAGAGAGAGACAGAGAGAGAGAGAAGGACAGAGAGAAGAGAACAGAGAGAAGAGAGAGAGAGAAGCAGAGAGAAGAGAAGGACGAGCAGAGAGAGACAGAGAGAGAGAAGAGACAGAGAGAGAGAAGAGAAGGAGAGACAGAGAGAAGAGAAGGACAAGAGAAGAGAAGGACAGAGAGAGAGAAGGACAGAGAGAAGAGAAGGACAGAGAGAAGAGAGGACAGAGAAGAGAAGAGAAGGAGAGAGAGAGAAAGGACAGAGAGAGAGAGACAGAGAGAGAGAGAAGGACAGAGAGAAGAGAGAGAGGACAGAGAGAAGAGAGAAGGATAGGAGAGAGAAGACAGAGAGAAGAGAAGACAGAGAGAGAGAGAAGAAGGAGAGGAGAGAGCAGAGAGAGAAAAGCAGAGAGAGGAAGGACAGAGAGAGCAGAGAGAGAGAGAAGGAAACAGAGAGAAGAGAAGGACAGAGGAGAGAGAGAAGAAAGAGAAGACAGAGAGGACAGAGAAGAGAGAGACAGAGGACGAGAGAAGAAGAAGAGAGAGAGAGAAGGACAGAGAGAGGAGACAGAGAGAGAGAGGACAGAGGAAGAGAAGGACAGAGAGAGAGAAGAGAAGACAGAGGAGAGAAGAAGGACAGAGAAGGACAGAGAGAAGAGGACAGAGAGAGAAGAGAAGAGAGAGACAGAGAGAGAGAGAAGGACAGAGAGAAGAAGAGACAGAGAGAGAGAGAAGGACAGAGAGCAGAGAGAAGGACAGAGAGAGAGAAGGACAGAGAGAAGAGAAGGACAGAAGAGAAGAGAAGGACAGAGAGAGAGAGTAGGACAGAGAGAGAGAAGGACAGAGAGAAGAGAAGAGAAGGAAGAGAGAGGAGAGAAGACAGAGAGAGAGAAGAGAAGGACAAGAGAGGAAGGAGAAGGACAGAGGAAGGACAGAGAGAGAGAAGAGAGAGATGGAGATAAACAGAGGTGAGACGAAGGAAGGACTGAAGTAGAGAGAGACTTTACACTCACATTTATGAACAGTTCCTTTTGTAAAACCACACGACAAATCAGTGAAACATCTTCAGTCCTGTTTTCAGCCCGCCCCCTCACTGCACAACAGCCCCTCCCTCACTGCACACAGCCCTCCTCACTGCACACAGCCCCTCTCACTGCACACAGCCCTCCTCACGCACACAGCCCCTCCCCTCACTGACACAGCCCCTCCTCACTGTCCACCACACTCAAACTCCTCTAGCGCCCCCATCAAGTGTGCTGTACACATGTTCAAGTCTGAGTCGTGCTGTGACAAAGTTCCACAGGGTCGAACAGCCCGACCGGCTGCCTGGTTCCTCCGAGTGTGTTCCAAATGTGTGTACATGTGTACAGATGTGTACAAATGTGTGTACATGTGTATAGATGTGTACAAATGTGTATACATGTGTACAGATGTGTACAGATGTGTATACATGTGTACAATGTGTTACATGTGTACAAATGTGTACAGATGTGTACAGATGTGTACAGATGTGTAAATGTGTACATGTGTACAAATGTGTACAATGTGTAAATGTGTACATGTGTCAGAGTGTACAATTGTACAATGTACAAATGTTACAGATGCACAGTTGTTTTTAAGAGATTTTTAGCTTTTTGAGCTTATTTTCAAGATCTTTGCCAGTTTCAAGTCGGTGTAAAGAGCCGTTCAAAAGCCGTTCAAAGCGTTCAATCAAAAAGCCGTTCAAATCAAAAGCCGCTCGTCGCTTCCCTAGAAACAATACGTCTTTGATCCGCTGCAATTTCATTCCATTCTCGACATGTGACGAAAGATGTCGCGATGTTGAATTTTGTTGCACCATTAATGTGAGAAAAACATCACGACTTAACGATTATTCACGATCGATCACGATGATTATTGGGATTGTGACTAAACAGTGAAATCTTTCATTTTCTCTCCTTCTCGGGGTCTGACATGTGACTGACATGTGACCTTCAAGTTTGTGAGCGGCTTTATGGAATTTAACTTTCCAAAAGACAAGACCAAGTTAAAAATGAATATGCACTGTCCCTGAAATAAATACATAAATAATACATAAAAAGAACACAATAATACCTCAATAATTAAACACATAAATACAAATTAATTAAAAAAATACCTAATAAATAAATACATAAAAAAGAAACCATAATAATAATTAACACATAAATAAAATTAATTAAAAATACCTAAATAAATAAATACCTAATAAATACAATAAAAAAAGAAACATAATACTAATATATAAACACATATACAATATATAAATACCTAAATAAATAAATAAATAATACATACTAAATAATAAATAAATAACCTAAAATAAAATAAATACAAAAATAAACACATAAATGCCTGAAAAAAATATACACATACTATATAAATACCTAAATAATAAATACATAAATCATACATACCTAAATGAATAAATAAATAACCTAAATAAATAAATACATTAAAAAATAAACACATAATACGAATAAATAAATACTTAAATAAATAATCCTAAATAATAAATACTAAATAAATAAATACCTAATTAAACAAATACATACATAAAAAATAAACATATAAATACCTACATAAGATGAACAATTACCTAAATAAATAATAAATACATAAATGCAATAAAAACAGAAATACATAAATTACATTTCGGTTTATATTATGACCGATGGAAATCTAAAAGACTTAATTTTGCTTGAAAAATTGTACGATTATTACTTTTGCTTCTCCCGATGAAATTGTGGCCTGAATATTTATGAAAAATACAAACATAGTCATTTAAGGCCCATAGTCACCCCGGATTGGCTCCCGTCACTCGCGGCCTCAAACGGGAACAAGCGCTACAAAATGAATGAATGAATGAATGAATAACATAGTCGGATTCCACGTACCCGTTTCAACAGCTTCATTTCTCTCTCTTTCCCGTCTTTCCTGTCGCACAATCTCTTCTCTCTTTCTCTCATTTAAATTCTACGTTCTTTCTCTCTCTCCAAAGTCCTGTCCTCTTCTTCCCTCTTTCCTCAAAACCTCTTCTCTCTCTACTTTTCACTCTCAGTTTCCACCCATCCCTCTCTACTTTCCTCTCCTTCTCTCCTCTTCGTCTTCCCTTTTTCTCATTTCTCTTCCCCTCTCTAAAATGCATGAACCGTCAGCGCGTTCAAATAAATTACAAAGACATTAATCTCTTTCTCTCTTTCCCTTGATCCTGTCGCCAATCCCCTTCTCTCGTTCTATCATTTCCAATCTACCTTCTACCTTTTCTTTCTCTTCTCTCCTTTCCTCTCTTGCCTTATCTCTTCTTTCTCATCCCTCCAAACTTTTCCTGATTTATCCTCTCTTTCACCCTTTCTCTCTCTCTCTTCTCCACTCGTTACTTCTCCAATCAGTTTCTCTTTCGCTCGCTTCCAAAGTCCACCTTCCACCTCTCTACCTTTTCCTCTCTTCTCGTCTTCATCTTGTTCTCATTTCCCTCTCCTCACCCTCTCTTCCTCCCCGTCCTCCCTCCATCTTCTCCTTTCTCTAAAAATGCATGAACCGTCAGCGCGTTCAGATAAATTACAAAGACAAAGGCGTTTTTCTCCCTCTCTCGTCTTTCTCTCACTAACAAAAGAGAAAGCAGTGATAATATTACCTCTTTACTCAGCGCAGATCCGCGCCTAAAGCCTAAAGTTATAAACCACCGCTCCAGATCTATTCTTCATTTTGAGGAATCCCACTTCATTTACAGCGAAAGGTTTATGAAAAATATATAGGCTAAAGCTCTTATTTCCCTGAACAGTAAAAGTCTCAAACGCCGAGAATGCTTTTGCTCTTCAACCTTTTGGAGCACAAACCAATGTCTGCGCTCTTTGTGAAGCTCAGACTCTGCGGTTTTTGGCCTCTGATGTCTAATTTACTCTGATTATAACAAGATCTGCCCAGAGGAACACCGCATTTCTAATCTCCGCTTGGATTTTCTGTGATAAATACAGTATATAGCGCAATAAAGCAGGCGGATGGACACTAGTTTTGGACGTGAGTTGGGTTTTGACACTTCCTCTTTCAAAACGGAAGCAAACTTGACAATAAATGAGTTTTAGGGACTTGTCCAAGGCGTCCAAAGTCCAAAAGTCCAGGCGGAATCCATAAAAAAGTCCTATTAATGTCAATTGTCTTATTTGTTGTTTCGGAGTTCAACCCCAAACCCAGAATGTTTGATTGGACGAGAACGTGTCCAGCAGCTTGGGGCGTGGTCAATGTAAAAATACCTCCCAGTGGCATTAATCTGCCAATGAATTGCTTCACTGTGTAATTCTCTGTCCGCGCGGGAAGTGGCGTTGTTAGCAGGATCCCCTGAGCGTTGTCAAGCTTTCCAAGAACGTATGTCCCCAAATGGGCGTGGTTTAACCCTTGTGCACCAATGAAAGCACATGCACTGGAGCCCTTTTACCAAAACGTATACAACAGATGTGAATGAACAAATTCAGGGAAGTAATAATCAAATAAATAATCTACAATATTATTACAGTCTTCGGAAAATAGCGCATTTATAAACCTGTAATAATGTTTGATAAGGCTGGGAATCATAATAATATCACAATTTTGCGGTGCATGTGATAATCAATATATTGTACATGATCCTGAAGTACCAAATACATATTAACCACAGTATTTCTTTGTTAAACCACGACTTGCATAATATGTACTGCGTAAACAAGCGGCAAAATTGTGGCGTAGTCACAAAATGTATTCGATTACAACAAAATAGCACACGGGACAACAGCAGCACACAATATTAATACTGCATCAGATAATTTTGTACCACAATATATCGATATTTAAATATTTTTGGTCACATTTTAGAAAAAGGATGTCAAATTAGCTTTATTCCCAAAACAATTCAAACACCTCCACTGCAGAAATGTGCTTTTCTTGCATTTAATTCCACATTTACTCAACAGAAAACATTCTATCGACAACATGGACATTTTGCCAACATTCAAACCCTCACTTTGTTCATGTTATCTCTCTTTCCTACTTCCAAGCTGTTGAATGATACGCTCTTCATCTCATATTAACGTCTCCGTTGGCGCAGACGGCGCTCGTTGCCTGAGGTCAGACGTGTCCGATCCGGTTCGACATGACGGTGACTGTGGCCTGTTGACGGGGAAAACACACCGGGAACACTGGGCATGCCAAAGAGGTGCGGCGCGTGTTTAGCGTGTTAGCGTGTGAGCGTGTTAGCGTGCTGAGCGTGCTGACTCTTGGCCTCGGGCTCATGTGACTCTGGGGAGAGCAGATGTTACACGGAGCTGACTGGAAATAAGGCTTTCCACTGTAGATTATGGCTTCATGAAAGAAAAAGAAAAGAAAAGAAAGATCAATAAAATTATATTATAACTTATAATGATCATTTCTATTGTACATTTTTAATCTGTATTAACCAAAAAAAAAGGTTGAAAGGTTGTTGTTTTATAGTCTGCGCAGCCCAGAACAATTATCAAAATACAACTAGGATTATTTTAATTGTAAACTCAGATTAGTTGATTAATTGATGCCAAAAAATGTCAATAAAAATGGAATATTGTGATTACTTTTGTATAAATGACTGAAAGAGTAAATGGTAAAAGCAGCACTTTGAGATAATAATCAAAGTATTTTATTTCTTGTCAACCAGGAAGTGAGGGTCGAAAGCAGCACTCTGATTGGCTGCGCTGGAGGCGGTGCGCGTGATACAAACAGACAGATTTAAATGTGTACTTTTTCGCGGTTTGAAGTATCGTGGTGACTATGTATAACTGGCCATTTAAAGTGAAGTAAATACAGAACTGCAGTCGCTTCGGGGCAACGGCGTCTCGAATGCAGGAGCCCAAACAGCGCGTTAACGATTCTGGATCACAACCCGTCTCCACCCCAGAACCGCGCAACTCAGTCGGATGAGAACTCTCGCCTGTAGATATTACACTTTCGGATATAGTCATAATTTCCAGCACTTTCCCTACAACGGCGAAAAGCGGCGGGTCTCTGTCACGCACAGCTCCGTCTGATAAATTAAACATGGGGTCGGCTCCGGTCGGGGCAGGAAGGGGGCCGAGGGCTGAAGTGCGCGTTAGTGAAGCGTCATGTTCTGACAGGAGAGCGAAGAGGAGGAGGAGGAGGAGGAGGAGCTGTGGCGAGGGATTATAACGCGCGAGAATGGCATTTAACAAAAGATTAAATACACTACATGAGCGTGTTCGTGGGAAATGTCGAGAATAAAGAATGACATCGCTGGTGATTTCATGAGCCCCGGCGCGAGAGCAGCGAGATTCACCGCAAATGAACCGGAATCTCTGCAGGAGCGGACGCAGTATGTATATCGGCAGGAGTATCGATATCGCGAAAACAAGCGATCGCCGCGAACCACAACGAAACGTCTACATCGGCCTCGGTTTTAATCCCGGGTTTTGTGTCTCTGAGTTTAACCGGTACGTTAAGTCGTAAAACAGGAATCACTGCGTTAAGAATTGGACTCAAATATCGCAATAATATCGATACAGAAAGAATGTCCAATGTCGAAAATCGTTTGTGCAAAAAGACAAAACAAAGGCTAAAATAAGTCTGAATGAGGAAAATCACGAAGAGAAGAAAAAATCTGCCTTTTTTCGCCATTTTCATTTTAAAAAAGAGCACATTTCCGTCCGATTAAGTCGTTTATTATCTTATTTATTGTTGATTAAATCCCGATGCGTCGTTTCAAATTTCAAACATAACATTTCATCATCATAAGCAAACTTTAGCATCATTTCAAACATAATACAGTTGCTTTTCCCCCCACAAATGCACCAATATTTGCCACTTTCTTCCAGGTTGAATACAGTTTCAGGCATATATATTGAGTTAAAGTACAGTATTGGTTATTGTGTTCAATATTGTGGTCAATATTGGAAAATACCATTAAACAAAACAAATAAAACAAAGCGGTGGTCTTGAACGTGACGTGCTTCGAGTCGCACTGAAGACACCGTTAATCACTCTGACATGACCGACATCCATTTGTCATATTTTCAGCATAAATCGAATAGATGTACGTTATTTTATGAATTATTAACGGCAGTAAAGGTTAAATGCATCCCGGGTGAGTTCGGTGCGTTATTACTGATGCATTTGGACGGACACGCTGTGGGAAAAACCTGGGGTTTTTAAACACTGAATAATCCATGCGCCGTTCTTCGGAGACCCATTTGATTTGGATTTTAATTGAATTTCCAGCCGTTTCCATTCAGCGTCTGGTCCAAACCCGAGAGGAGCTCCAGCAGCACAAAACGGGCCAATTAGACGGGAATACGAGCAAAGAACGGGGCTTTACATTGGGCCGATAAAATGCATACAATTGAACAAAATCCTGGAGAATTAAACAGATCAAGGCCCAAAACTTAAACAATAATAATGTATTCTATTTAGAGAGGGTGTGAGAGAAATAAGGGGTTCAACGAGTGAATGGATTAATTGATTATTAGAGGTTTATGACTCAGACAGAGCAAGAATTACACAAAAAATACACAGGAAACATGTCATTTTAGGTGTTTTTATAGAAAACCGTACATTGCCCATCAGGATGTTCGATCGCTTCGGCTGGTTCTGGGTCAGATTTAGCAAAAAAACCTCCTTCTCTATAACCTTCAATTGGTAAAATAAAAGAGAGAGAAGCGAGCAGGGGGAAGAGCGAGTCGGGTGGGAGATGGAGATGGAATGATGTGACAGGTGACAGTGATAAACGAGCGCGGGATCAAACCGTGTCAGAGGAAGAGGAGAAGAGGAGAAGAGGCAGATGCTTCCTGTTTCAGATCAACGTGCGAGACAACAAGTTTCATCTGAGGCGGACACGCCCGGGAGATAAACCGGTCAAATCAAAAGCGCGACTGAACAGCGGCGGTCTTTAGCCTACACCGCGCTTCCATCAGTCCGCCCCACTCCGCTTTCTTTACAACTGGTTCACCCTCAGGACAAGATGCCTACACAGAAACAGAGCAATGTAGAGTATTCTGTCCAATGCAGTGAAGGAAGTTGTAAAGAGCGCCACATAGGGGAGACTAAACAGCCACTGCACAAGAGGCTTTATCAGCACAGAAGACACTCGAGTTCAGGACCCCAGAGCGCCGTGCATCTTCATTCAAAGCCACAAACCACTCTATTGAAGACAGTAAGGGGGAGGTTCTGAGCAGGAGGAGTTAAGGAGGAGTTAAGGAGGAGGAAGAGTTAAGGAGAGTTAAGGGGAGTTAAGGAGGAGTTAAGGAGGGAGTTAAGGAGGAGTTAAGGAAGAGGAAGAGTTAAGGAAGAGTTAAGGGGAGGCCAACTTTGTTAAAAAAGAATCCTTCCTTAAATGGTAATGGGGGTTTAAGATTCAACCTTTCCAGTTGTGTATAATGGTTTGTTGAAACCATGGAGACGCACGAGGCATTCGGATGCTAATCGGGTACTCAGTGAGGAGGGAGCCAAAGTCAGTGTACAATAGGATGTAGATGGCCCATCTCAGGGCTGTTAGTAAAACAATGGGATTAGTCTCAAGTGGAACCCCCCCCCCCCCCCCCCCCCCCCCCCCCCCCCCCCCCCCAGTGGGCAGGCTTACACAGAGGAGGATTATAAACCTGATTCTCAGACTTGTTTCACAGATTGAGAATGACTCTTGGATGAGAGAGTCCAGATTGATACAACTGAATCAGTGGAACCCTCCTGGACGAATGAGGGATTACACCGACATGCTCTAAACATTAATTAATCAACAAGATAATGTTGCTCTCATATATTTTTATTTGTCAAATGTTGCCCAGTGTTTGCCGGGTAATTTCCTACTGTGATGTCATCCAATAACAAACAGGAAGTTAAATCATGAACCGAAAATGTGCTACTCTGTGAGAACATTTGTAAAATATTTTAGCAACATTCAAAATATATTTGTTTTTGAAGTTCGTTTTTAGTTCAGTGATGTCGTCGGACCTGTAGGGGGCACGTTACCGTCTTCCCACGTCATCGTTCGTCACATGTCGATTCCAGGCGACGGCCGCCTGTCGCCACAGCGACGCCCGCCTGTCGCCGCATCACAGACGGAAACGTGTTTTTGTTCACTCTTCTCGTTTTATCACATCCCCCCGAGAGGCCGGACATGTCAAGCCCCGTCTGCGCCCAGTTATCGATCCGTTTGGGTTTCCGAGCGGCCTCGATGTGCCCAGAAGCCGTCCCCCCGGGGTCGACACACATGAGCGCAGTCAGGCGGCGGGCCGGGGGGGGGGGGGTGCGGGAGGTGGTCGTTCTGGCTCGTATCGTCTTTTTCACACTGAGCGATCGACTGTTGGCGCTGACGGACTGGAGCGCTAAGTCGGGACCGACAGAATCAAACGCGTCGGATTCTGATCGCATTGTGGGGTCTATCGGAATAATGGACGAATCAGTGTTAGCCACAGGGGGGCGCTCTGCATTCTTAGGGGATAATAGGACACCTTTAGAAGCTTGTGAAAAGAAAAAAAAAAAATGCGTAATGGAGGGAGAAGTGAAGGGGAACGTGGGGGAAATTAGGATTCATTGTAAGAAAACCATTCAAATTATGACAAATCCAGCTGGTTTTGGGATTTACTATTGTATTTCACATTATTTATTGATGTAATTAAACACTTTAGTGAAGACAAAATCCAGATGTTTTAGGTTTTACTGGACAAATAATCAAAGAAATTCATTTTACCGACGGATATAACACAAACTTTACCAGAAATGATGTTTTTTGTGAAGCTCAAACCCAATTTTGAGGCTAGAAATGTAAATATAATATATATATATTATATATATATATATATTATATATATATAATTTTCCATCTTTGTAATAGATAAGCAAACTATCTGACATTTCTACATTGGCATTTCAAAATTGCTGCATATGTTTTGCTCTAAAAACGTTTAAAACCATTCACACTTTGATCAGACGTCGTTTAATAAGTCTAAGTGGAGTTTTGGGGTTAAATACGTGACTAATATTTAAAGTCAGTGAGATAAAAATGTGCCGTAAGTGTCAAACATTACCAGAGAAATCCAAGAATTCAGCAGTTTTCATCAGTTCACGCGTCGAAACATTGGGACTTTTGTTTCCTTGTACAGAGTGAATTCGGCTTGGCGCTCCGAGTTCCAGACGCAGAACCTTCCCGCGACCTACAGCCGCAATTACCGACAATCAGGAGCGTCGACCTGCGCATCGACCGGGACAAGACGAGCGCGAGGGGGGGGACGAGATGGAGGGAGGAGAGAAGCGACAGGGAGGAGCGTTAAGTCCGTTAACCGGTCGGTGGTGTCTTACTCGAGCAAAGTGTGTACATTTAAAGTATTTTCTTATTTCAATGATAAGATCTGTGTGGAGCGGCAGCAGAACGGAGACGGGAGCGACTTAGCTGCAGATTTGTGACTTTTACCGGCCGTTTTACATGTAAATACGCCATTTCCTTGACCTTTTCTGAACAATAAATACTCGTTATAGCGTGAAATCCTCTGCAGTGGTCGTGCTTTGAATGCAGTTTGGGTCAGATACACAGATACACAGATACACGGGTACACGGGTACACAAAGATACTCGATAGGTTTGTGGAAAAGTACAATCATTTGAGTTTACGTTTAGATTTTGTGGCTATTTGTTGGCAGCAGCTGGTAAACAGTTCCACAGTCCAGAGAAAAAGGAGTGACCGGAAGACAACGCAGAGAGATGAAGGACGAGGGTGAAAGCGAAAGAGAAAGAAGACGAGGGAAAGAGAAACGAGAAAGGACAGAGGAAAAAAACAAACGAGGGGAGAAAGGAAAGTGTAAAAGCGGAGGAGAGCGGCGCTATCGATCAGGCGACAGGCGGGAGCCCGGCGGGCCCCGGGACCAGAGACAAGTCGAGGGGAAAATAACGACAGGATCCAGGCCTAATCCGTCCGCCCCCCTCGTGCGGTCTAATGGTCCGGCCCGACAAGAGACGCGCCGACGGGGGGAGCGAAGACGGATCGATCCGAGGCCTCACGCGGGGAGGACAGACGAGTCTGAAGGGGCAGCAGAAGAAGAAGAAGAGAAGAAGAGGAAGAAGGAGAAAGTTTTAGGGCAGAAGTTTTCGAGGTGAATGTTGGGGGGACTTGGGGTGCCAGAGAGTGAGGAGAGGGGTGACTGTGGAGATGTGGGGGGGGGGTGCCAAAGCAGAAGGACGAGGAAGTAGCACGAAAGAGACGATGACTAACATCCGGCGGCTCCAAATCCAACAGAGGGCGCAAAGGAAAGTATCAATAATGACAAAATCACAGAATAACGACCCCAAACCTGTTGTTAAAAGTACTGAAAATAAGATACTAATCAATACTAAAACTGGCATCGAAACTACGGTATATTTGAGAAAGTATCGAGACTAAAATGAACACTTTAAAGGACAAACTTATGCTTTTTGTCAACAGTTTTAGAACGATCTTCATCTCAGTCCGAACGAGTAAAACAACCACGAGGTTTAATAAAGAATTAAGAAAATGTCAAGTCTATTGTCTAAAACTTTGACCCTAAAAACTGTATTTTAAATGATCATTGTGGCATCAAAATCACGTTAGGATCAAGTAGATTCCTGAGTATCGAAATCGGATTGTTTGAAATGTTCATATCAGCGCTCTTGCCGAGTAATCGATAAAGATCAGATCACAGGTCATCAAATTGAATGCTATAGGGGGAAACAAAAGCAAAAAAAAATAAGTTAAATAAATAAATCAAATATATAAAATAAAATGAATCAATCAAATAAACAAATTAAATTAAATCAATCAAATTAAATTAAATCAATCAAATAAATAAATGAAATATATCAAATAAAATCAATCAATCGATCAATCAATAAATAAAATAAATAAAATAAATAAAATAAATAAAATAAATAAATAAATAAATAAATAAAATAAATAAAATAAATAAAATAAATAAAATAAATAAAATAAAATAAAAAAATAAATAAAATAAATAAAATAAAAATAAATAAAAATAAATAAAAATAAATAAATACAAATAATTACAAAATAATTACAAATAAATAAATAAAAATCCACAAACGTTGAACCTTCTCCACTAACTTGTCTTATTGTTAATGTGTTAATCTCACGGACCTTTACTTAGCAACAATCTCGTTTCTGAATCAGAATCAGAAGGTTATTTGTGAATGCGCGATCCAAAACATTCTAGACTTTCAGTATTTACACTCCGTCCACAGCTAAGAATAATGTGTTCATTAGTATTTACTTTCCATCCAGTATCTTTAATCACCAGGAAACAACAGCCTTTCAAAGACTCTTCACATGCATCAGATACTTGACTTCTTATGCAGTTCCTAAGCAACTAATCACAGCCCCATTTCCATAGAAACACATGGAAACACATGGAGGGGTGTAGCATTAGCATCACGTAGCGATCTGTGATTCATCCCAGCGCACTTCACCGGAGCAACGAACGCCGTGAGAGAAGTGCCACTTTGGTGCTCGGTCTGGTGAGGATTCAGCCGTCGCACGGGGCCAAGCTGTCGGGGGCCGCGCACAGAGACACGGAGACACCTCCTGAGGACCTGGAGGATCAGAGCCAACCCACCAGGGGGCACAACGCAGACAGGCCGCAAATCAAACCGGGAACCTTCTTGCATTGAGGCAAACGCCCAATCTTGACCAAAGTGTTATTCATGAAGGATTGACAAACCTCTTTATCGTGGAGAGGGCTTATCTTAAACCAGGGCTGTTCAACAGAAGGCCCAGGGGCTAAATCAGGCCTGCCACGACATATAATACGACCCACGACCCATTTTACAAAATAAAATAAACAAACTAAGGTTATTTACAGGTTTAATTCTGGGTTTAGACCTGGTTTGGTCTTGGTCTAGTCCTTGTTTAAATCTGCTTTAGACCTGTTTTGATTCTGATTTAGTCCTGGTTCAGACCTGGTTCGGTCCTAGTCTAGTCCTGTTTAATTCCGGTTCAGTTTTGGATGGGCAACCTTGACAAAGCGACGTTGGTGAAGCATTTCCTGCGTTTTTTTCGCACAGAAATCCAGTTTTTCAGGAGTTCGTTGAGCGTACTGACTCAACTTGAAACCGTGTTGGGGGTATTTTGTGCGACCCAAACTTCAGTTACAGCTTCTCGAAAAAATCTGCCCCTCGGGAAAATGTATTTCAACAGCCCTGACTGAAACCCTTGATTGATTTCCGTGTAAAGGATCCAGGAAATATTTCGGATGATCTGGAAACTCTATGAGAAGCGCTGTCATGGGAGGGGGGTCTGCCAACTGTGCCCCCTGCACGACACCGGTCCAAAGGTCCGCCAGTGGACGACAAATATACAAACGAAGCCCTGGTTTGGGTACAAGGAATCTATTTTTCCAGGTAATTAGACGAGTACTTGTGTGTGTTTACCTGCTGGCCCTCCTCTGGTCACAGCAGGAGCAAACAACTACACAACACAAACTGCATCATTGGCGAGCAGGAACACACCAGCGAAGTTACACAGTGCGGCTTTAAGTGTTGCGCAGAGATCGTAAAAAGGAACCAGGTCTCCATTACAGACCTGCAGTATTTGTGATCATCAAACCAAACACGTCGTCTTATCGACCTTGACAAAACACAATCCCGTATTTCCTGCGCGCGACGATCATACCTCCATCCCCCCCCCCCCCCCCCACTAGATTAAGACCACCCAGCCGGGGTCCAGCTAGAGATCTGGCTTCCTTTCGGCGCAGAATTGAATCTTTTAAAAGGGTTGCGGCCACTTGGTGCGATCATAGGTCTATTTTAGTCAGCGCGTGCGTCGACAAGATAAACGTGCGCGCAAAAGCTATCGAAACATCTCTCAGAGTGAATAGGAATTGGATGTTTTTGAGGCACGTCGGGGCGTTGATAACATGCAAATCCAGGTCTATGAAGGTCAGTTACTCTCCCTCTGCCGTATAATACCGTGAATATACAGTTTGTTGCCGCGGGTGAGGCTTATCGCGCTTGACACACGCGCCGACCCCCGTAGATAGCCGGCCCGTTTTCGCGGCGTCGATGTAAATTCAGCGGCGTCTAAAAGGCCGGACTGTGCGTGGCGGGACGTCCAGGAAGATGGTAAAACACCAGTATTGGACAGGTTTATAGAGCGATAAACTGGCTTGACGGGACTGCGCGGGGAGGGAGGGAGGAGGGGGAGGAGGAGCGAGGAGGAAGAGGAGGAGGAGAACGGGCCGGAGGATAAACCAGCCGCAGACGAAATGCGATGCGAGTTCACAGATTAGAAAAAAAAGGGCAAAGGATTTATCTGATACGGGGCAAATCACTGTTGCGGGAATTTGAAGGTGTTTGGAGACCTGTAGCGCCTAGGAAACGGGAAATATGTGAGCTGCTTTTGAGGAAACATCCACGGAGTATTTCGTAGATCTTTGTAAAAGTTATAGTGAACGGATCTATTATTAGCAACAGCAGATCGTAATGTTATGGAGTAAAAAAAAAGGTGCGCGAGCAAAAAGTCTGGAATTAGTTCTGCAAAAGGGATTGGACAAACCCGGAACTGCAGTCAATCAGGACTAGAACAGGACTGGAACTGGACCAAGTCTGTGTCGGGACTAAACTGGGCTCGCATCAGTGTGAAGTATGAACGCGTCTTTAGTTTGCAAAAAGAAAATCCTCTTGCCAAAATAATGCTTTTAAATATTATAATATAGAAGAGTGATTTTATAGATTTAATTAAAAAAAAACAAAGTAAAAAATTCATATTACCTAAATGACTAAACACATTTTTTAAAACTCCAAACTTTCCAAAGAACAAATAATAATAATAATAATAATAATAATAATAATTTAAAAAAGAAAAGAAAATAAAATGAAATAAAAAATGAAAATAAAATGAAAATAAAATGAAATAAAAATGAAAATAAATAAAATGAAAATAAATGAAAAATAAAGAAGCCAAATGTAGTTATGATCCCATTCCTCCTTGATAAAATTCAAGATGGTAACAATAAGAAAAAATAACAGCTATTTTTGAACGAACTCTTCTTTTCTTATCCATTCGAGCCGCACGTAGAATCATGTTGCCTTTTACTAAAATAATAATTAGCCTTCTCTAAACTCACTAAACGCTAAACATGATGCAAACATCTGTGGACAACAAAGTAAGAAAAGGTTTAAAGCGGCTCCTTGGCTCACACACGAGCGTCACAGTCCAAACAAAAGCTAAAATAAGAGCTTTTAACATGAATTATTAAAGTCGACACTCATTTAAAAAAAAAGAAAACAACAACAACAACAACAAAAAACTGGGGACAAAGACTTGCAAGACTTTTATATCGGAATAAAATGTTTTCCAAGTGCACTCCCAAAGTCATTAATTCTGTTTACTCTGGACTGAAGTCCCAGGTCAAAACTCGTCTTATTTTTGCAGTAATAATATTCAATAGCTCTCCTGTTTACAAAAAGAGTTATACAGCACAGGTGAGCGAATTGCAAGTATTGAGGTGGGAGTTGCATAGAACAACGGATAATATCTCAAATGTTGTTTTAGAGATGATTAAAACTATTCAAAATGAGCGCAAAGAGAGAGAATTAAAACAATCAACCGCCCCTCACTACTACTACTGGAACTGCTACTATTACTACAGCTAAAAGTACTATCACAAACAACAGTAGCATCCTCTTTGCACCGACAAAGTATTTGATTGTGTTCTTCTTCCTGCCACTGCTTCTTCTGCGTGTCTTCAGATGGAGGACACTGCTTCTCCTGCTTCTCTCAGGCTCGTCACTGCAGAGCCCGTGGCACTGTGGCTGGCCACTAGGAGGCGTTTGCACTTGTGCGGACTGGCGTTCCTGTTGCTCAGGTCCTCTCGCTCAGAGCTTTGTCCACTCAGGTCCTTCTCTTGGAACGTGCTGAAGAAAGACTGGAAATGTCAAACGTTTTTATCATCTGAATGTTAATGTTGTTTGTTGTAACTCGGAGCACTTTGCCGCCTCTTGGCCAGGACTCCCGCGTAAAAGAGGTTTTTAATCTCCATGGGACCCTCCTGGTCAAAGAAAGATACAAAACTGTCTACACTCCAAAAAATACATTGTTCTTCAACCACAAATCAACTGTACAAATCCAAACATTCTTTCTTTGGTTGAGTTTTCCAAAGCGATGTCTTCTTTAGCATGGACTTTTTTTTTCATTTGGTGTTTTAGTGGGATCAGGTGGTCTGGGACTGGAGTGGCCCTGGAGTGGTCCTGGAGAGGTCCTGGAGAGGTCCTGGCCCCAATCGCAATAAGAACCGGAGAGCCGACGCCGCCATCATCAGCATGTGAATCCTGAAGGAAATGCACAGAACTATGGACTGCCATAACAACCAAGACAGAAGAGAAAACACACACTGTATTTTCTTCTACGTGAACTACTTATTTAAGATGCGTTCACACTTAGTCATCAAAAATGGGACTAAAATGGGAACTAAACCAGTACCAGACCCAGGATTGAACAGAGACCATAACAGGAACAAACCAAGTCCACATCGGGGTCAAAACGGGCTCAATTCAAATGTTAATGGTTCTGTTTGCTTCCAAGTGTCTCTCAAACTGGCGATGAAGAGGTCTAATGTACGTGGAGTGAAAGTGTGCCCCCTCAGGGCAAGAGAGGCTGGCACGGGCTCCACAACAATTAACCCGAGCCCACACGAGGCGGAGCAACGAGGAACGAGAGGAACGAGAAGGAAGAGCAGGAACGAGAAGGAGAACGAGGAGGAGCACAAGGAACGAGAAGAAGCGAGTGAAGAGAGGAACGAGAGGAACAAGAGGAGCGAGAGGAACCGAGAGGAAAACGAGAGGAACGAGAGGAACAATGAGGAACAACGCGAGCAGCGAGAGGAATGAGGAGGAACAGAGGTAACGAGAGACAAGAGGAACGAGAGGAAACGAGAGAACGAGGGACGAGAGGAACAAGAGGAACGAGAGGAACGAAGGAGGAACAAGAGGAACAAGAGGAACACGAGCAGCGAGAGGAATGAGAGGAAACGAGAGGAAGAGAGGAAAATGAGAGGACCGAGCGAACGAGAGGAACGAGAGGAACGAGAGGAACGAGGAGGAGCACAAGGAACGAGAGGAACAAGAGGAGCGAGAGGAACGGAGGAACAAGAGGAGCGAGAGGAACGAGAGGAACGAGAGGAACGAGAGGAAACGAGAGGAACAAGAGGAACGAGGAGGAGCACAGGAACCGAGAGGAACAAGAGGAACGAAGGACGCGAGGGAACGAGAGGGCAGCATAAGGAACTAGAGAACGAGAAGAACGAGAGGAACGAGAGGAGCGAGAGGAAACGAGAGGAAACGAGAGGGAACGGGGCTATCAGTAAATACGACAATATATCCGTTCCCATCGTGGCGTCTGTTGTTTCCCCCCTTTGGGGTTTTTGACTTTCACAGTTGTTCTTGTCGTCGTCCCGTGTTTGTCTTCAGTCGGGCATCGTTTGGTTTTTTGAACAAATGCGTGAGTAAGAATGTCGTTAGGCTTAAAACAGAAGGCTGCATTTGTGACCTTTTCTTTTTCTTCTTTTTTTACAGTAAAAAGTTCCTTTGTGAACTTTTACAAACATGTAATCGGTCTTTGAGACAAATAAAAAAAAAAACATCTGTATCGACTCTACAATGTTCAGTATGTAAATAATACCACCAAACAAACTCATAAAAACACAGATGAGCTCCAATGGAATGAGACTCGTTTTTATTTGTATTTACTTCCGCCGATTTGTTTGTTTGTTATTGTTTTCTTTTTGGAACGACAGCTTCTCGACTCGTAAGATCTTGTTTTTGTTCATTGTTTTTGTTCTGCAATCTGCACACGCCCACACACACACACAATCACATCCTCAGTGTTGTGTGTCGGCGAGAGCTTGTTGCGCCCCTAGTGTATTGTAAAAGGGACTTGCACACAGATGCTGTCGGTTCTATTCCCCACGGCCGCCGCACCCTTGAGCACGAGACACTTTCCCCCCGCTGCCTGTGTGCCCGCGCCGATACGATCTGCATTAGAGGATAAAAGCCCCGGACAGACGGGACGGAGTGGTTTGGCTCGCGGGGAACCCGGCCCCGGCTGCCAGGACCATGAATTCATTGCAAAGGAAATGTCACCAGTGGCAGCTCAGATAATAATAAGGCTCACCCGCTTCCGGCAAGACTAAGTGGAATGTTAACCATGCCGTATAAACCAACAGTCAGAACCTCTGCTTTAGAGGGGGAGAGAGATGGGAGGGGGAGAGAGGGGGGAGAGAGGGGGGCAGGGAGGGGGAGAGAGAGGGAGGGGAGTAGGGGGGGAAAGAGGGGGGGGGAGGGAGAGGGAGAGTGAGGAGGGGGAGAGAGGGGAGAGGGGGGAGAGAGAGGGGGGGAGGGAGAGGAGAAAGAGTGAGAGGGGAGGGGGGGGAGAAGAGAGGGGGAGAGAGAGTGAGAGGGGGAGAGAGGGCGAGGGGAGCGGGCAGAGAGAGAGGAGGAGGGTGAGAGAGAGAGAAGGGGAGAGAGGGGGGAGGGAGAAGAGAAGAGGGGGGAAGAGAGGGGAGGAAGGGGGGGAGAGGAGAGTAGGAGGGGGCGGGAGAGCGGAAGAGGGTGGGGAAAGAGAGGGAGAGAAAGGAGCGAGAGAGAGGGAGGGGGAGAGAGAGAGGGAGAGAAGGAGAGAGAAAGAGAACATGAGTGAGAGCTGTCGCAGGGGGAGAGAGAGAGGGGGGGAGGGAGGGGGGGAGAGAGAGGGTGAAGGGGGAGGAAGGGAGAGGGGAGGGAGAAAGAGGGAGGAAGAGGGGGAAGCGCAGAGCGAGGGGGAGAGAGGGGGAGCAAGGGGGGAGAGGG